>JANHGD010003533.1:51511-62571 GCA_027560375.1 Imantodes cenchoa | reverse complement strand
ATCATGCTAGCTCAGGAATTCTGGGAGTTGAAGTCTACATGTCATAGAAGAGCCAACTTTGCCTATCCCTGGTCTAGTGGTTAAGGCACCATGCTAGATGAAAGTGAGCTGGGTGATCTTGGCCAGTCACTCTCTTTCAGTCCAACTCACTTCACAGGGCTGTTGTTAGAGAGAAAATAGAGGAGGAAGATGTGTGGGATGTGCCTTTGAGCTATTTGTAAAAATAATAAAGGCAGCATATAAATAAATAAAATATAGTTCATGCACTTTCTTTCAAATCGCATTCACATCATGCCTGCTATTATTTTTCTGGGTTGCCTAGAAACAAAGCACATCTTGTTTTCTGACAAATTAAGAAGTAACTCTCTGGGAGAGTCTATCAAAGGAAACATAATGCTTTAGAGTAAAATGGGATAATTTCCTTTGAAACTTTCAACTGAAAGGCCCAGCTCTTGACTTAATATATTTGCAAAGTCTCACTTTTTCTTCCCACCATCGTCATTAGGTTTGCAATTTTGAATAGCACCAGGTATCTCATGTAAACTGAGCCTTGAATGATGCAAAAGGTGTTAATTTTCATACATCAGGCTAAGGCCACAATTTTCAAACCTCTCCTGGCTGCTATTCAAAGATGGGCTGGAAGCCAACTCTGTACTGCTAAATTTGTTTTCCTATTTAAAGTGTTCATTTGTATTAATAACCCTTTTAATTTCTAAATGCAAGCACTGTTGCGCTTGTACTTCCATGTCATGTCATTGGGAATTATTAGGTATTTAATTCCTATGCCCACAAATCCATATGGACATCATTAAACACATATAGTACAACATTAAACCTCTGCCCTATAAAGACCTTTACAAAAATAGTAATTCCCAGCCCCCATTCAAGGTCATGGGAAAGTGAAAAAGGCAAGGAAGAGAAGTTTAACTGTATATTGACATAATTCCCAGAAGCAAGTCTAATACGCTTTCACTTTACAACTTCAATACATTTTGAGTTATAACATGCAAAATTTGAAAATACACCAAAGCCAAATCATATCACCTTTCCCATATTGACAAAAATAGAAAAAAAGTGACTTGTATGTAAATTAACTAAATATTTAATGTATCAGAATGCAGGTTATTGGAATACACACCACTGGTAAAAGTCAAATACGTTTTATGTGACAGCTCAATAATATATTTATTATACATAATATTCTCTTTGTGTGTTGGGACATCACTTGATCAATCTTTGGATGCTGAGGGCAAGCTCCTAGGTGCTGGAGAGCCATAATAGTTGCTAGTCCTTGGTTAACAACAGTAATTGGGACCAGGATTTGTAACATGAAGCAATGCTTTCATAAAGTCGGATGTCACATGATCATGCCATTTAGCAATGGCAGTTGCTGCAGTCCACAGTTAAATCATTAACTGAAGATGTGTGTGTGTCACTAAGTGAGGATCTCACTTGATAGCAACTTCGGACTTTCTGCCACCTTCCGCGTTGATTTTGCTTGTGGTGGTGGTGGAAGCAGGCAGGGAAGATTGCAAATTATGATCATGTAACTGCAGGATGCTGCAACAGTCAGAAATCATTAGCACCTGGATCATAATCATATGCCTGTAAAGACACTGGACCAGCTTTGAGGACTGGTTGTAACTACCACTTGTTCAATGCCATTGCAAGTTTGAACAATTATTAAATGAGCAGTTGTTAAATGGGGACCACTGTACCACCAGTGTTTACTTCGTGTGGCAAGAGAAAGAGAGATATTCAAAAGTACAGCCTACAAGCATTTTTTGAAAAATAGTTTGGGGCAGGGCAGAAAAGTATTTTCCCATAGAACATAGATCATATATATCCAAATTTAGCTTAAATGTCTCATGAGTGAGAACACAGCATTTGTTCTAACATGAGATAAGCATGCATTGGATATTCCTTCTGTTTTTAGTTATTTTCCCATATAAGATGACTTTTTCAAGGGGGTACTATAAATTGAAGATAATCGAATGATTACTGTTCCTGAAATTAGAAGAAACATATTGAAATAGACCAGAAGATTTATCCCATAAGATTAGAGCAATATTCAAAAAAACATTTCTTTTTCCTAACTCAGAAACATCAAAGCACAAGTGTGCAGAAAAGTCTTTATACTTTGCAAGTATCCTAGCCTACTATCCAAGAACTCGTTGATATTTCAATCTGCAAGAGGCAAGCACTTCTACATTAAAGACACTTCTACTGTCCTCCTTTAGAGTGAAAAATAACCTTTTAATCTCTGTTTCCCACTGAGCTCCTTTTTTCCACTGCTTGCTCTCATACATTTGCAGCTCTACACTCCATGTGGATTCCAACTTTTTGTTTTGTTTGTTGCACCTCAGACTAGGGCGTATTGTAATTAGGAGGCTAATAAATTCAAATACATAAAAATAAATAAGTAAACTTTTGTGCCACAATTTTATTTATTTATATTTTGTATTTCTAAACTGCCGATCTCCCTCAAAGATGATGCAATTTTTGTATATTGTGTATATCTAAATACACATACATCCTAAACAAATATATTAAACTGTGAACTTAACTATATTTAAAGTTAAGTTGAAATTTTAAAAAACCGTTTAAAAAGGCAAAAAATTCAGTCCATGCTTCATGATGTCCCTTTGTCACTGTGGCCAAAACTATCTGTAAAAAAGTTGCTTGCCTTGATCTAACTCCTCTATTAATTTAAGGTTCAGGGGTTTGCAAAGGTACTGATACTTCTTAAAGTGGCAACAACACACTTGTTTCTGTAAACATAAATTTGCCTTGACTCAAACTCAATGTCTGGTGACTTACAAACTACAGAACTGATTTCCCCTGTTTTTTTCAGGATTTTTTTTGACATTCTAGTCTAGGCTACAGCTCTGGATATCTCATAGATCCCCATCAAAGTACTAACCAGCCAAGCCTAATTCTATTTGGCCCTTTAGATTAGTCAGAACCGATAGCTTCTGTATATCTCCTTTTTCAGTGAATATTCTAACATTGAGAAAAAAACCCTCTCCATTACCGATTTAAAAGATCATTAGAAAAGTTATAAGATAACAAGAGATCATCTCCTTGGACTTCGTTTCAAAATCTATTTTTCAGTTTTTATGACTTTTCTGAAAACAAATTGTAACTACTTCATTACCATCACAGCCTGAAAACAGGGACTCGGGGTTTATTCTTTAAAGGGGTTTTAAAAATAGCTTTGCTTTTATGCTTCTGGTTGTCTAAAGAAGGCTTCAGGAATGAAATTCAGCTGTGCTATAATACCCTCTCCACTCAGCAGGCCAGAATAACAGATTGATAGCAACCTTGCAAACATTTAAAAGGGGGCATGTGTTTATAGTCAACATTCATACCCAAGTGTCAAACTTCACAGTCACTTAAAGCACAATATTTACTTTATTAACCAAAATTTTATTATGCCAGAAGTAGTTGGGAAAAAATTGGAGAATGTTTGCCATGCATTTCCTCTATGCATGCCCAATATTTTTAATCTGCATTAATATATATATTACACTATATAAGGTTTTAGTGGACTGTTAAGGACATTATTGTAAAGGACAAATCATGTCGAGTTGAAGTTGTAAAACTGTACTGTTTTCCACAAGTACAGCAACAACAAAAGTACAACTCTCCATCTCTCCCTTAAGTCTTTTAATTGTGCAAATGGTGGAAGAAGAAAGTGAAGGCAATACCATTTTCCAGAAAACTCAATACCATCATTTGCTGAATAGTGAAAACGTTCATTCCAGAACTATAATTGCCATAGATTATTGGAAAGAAAGAACAGCTTGTCAGCTCTTATGGTTGCAATTTATATATGCCAGAGAAAGACATAATAAGGGAAAAATGCCTTAAACAAAAGTAGGAATCCTAAAGTAGTTCCATTTGACAAATAAAAGCAAGAATTATTTATAGCCTACCAACTATTTTGAACAGATGTAGTGTATCCTAAGTCAAATTTCTACAAGATATTAACTTCCAATTAGAATTAACCCAATCACTAGTCAATCACTTTTTAGCTATGGACTAACATATATTTGATAAGCACATCAAATGAGAACTCGCACACGATGAAAGGAATCCCTTTTCCTAAACTTTTTGTTAATACAATAGTGCTGTCTCTTGCAAAGATGGGTTTTAAGATCTTTTAAACCACTTTCCAATATATTGTTCTTTCCTCCACAATATATGAGTTCTTCTCTGTAATACAAAAATTATTTGTTTTTTATTCTAACTTTAAGCCTATAATTTTCTTTCAAACATGAGCACACTAGTAAGTAGCTTCCACTGGAAGGTTGATGATTTTTCAGACTGTAATTAAAAGCAAATGCGATTGGTCATATGTAATATCCTGCGGTTTGCCACATTGCTTTGAAGCTGACCTTACAGGAAGGTTGCTGAAGCCTTTCAGGGTGTGATACACATCGTAGCTGGTCTTCATTAGAGTAGGGTTAGAACTTCAATGTCATTATATAATTACAACTGAAAATAAATCAGAAGGGCTTGAACCTTGGCACTCTAATTTCAGAGTAGTATCTATGGAACAAATGTAGTTTAGTTAGAAATGCAATCTTGAAATGTTATCTATATTGGAATAGACCACATGAGTTCATCACGGATTCCAAATGTGCTCTTATGGAGCACTTCTTAAGATTTCAAAATATTCTACATGAAACAATAGCTACCTTCCATGCTCACCCTATTCTTTAGTAACTTGAACACACATCACTGATCCATCTGCCTCTTGACCTTCCTTCCCCTTCTTCACTTCTATTGGGGTCGACTGCTTCCCTCACTGTCATGGCCATTCTTTCAATCATCATCTGTCTGTCTAAGAACAGTTCCTTCTCTTATATGATCACACTTTTAATGCAATTCCTCTGGTAGCTGAACCTTTGTTCTTAAAGGAAGGTCTCGGGTTATCTCTGAAATTTCAATTAAATTAGAAGCCTTGATAATTCAATAAGCTGCCTGTCGTTTTGAGTCAAAACATGAGGTTATTTGATCTGCTGTTTGTATTTCTGAAGACAGAGGTCATGAAAGCCATCAGTGCAGACAGCTTAAAGACAGATGGTGTAGCAGTGATTTTATCAAGCATTTTTCAAGACATTCAGTGCAGACCAAAAGGTAGTTATCTACCATTTGTTTATATAGTTGAGCTTGTACAGTGCTCTTTAAAAGAGCCTTCACCAATCAATAGACCTCAAGATGTGGTGAGATCACAGACCCGAAACTATCAAGCCAGCATAGCCAATAGCCATACTGTCTGAGGAGTTCTGACTATTTACATAGAACCAAACTATTACTTGAAACAGAGTAGAAGTGCGGATACACAAATCCTGACCTCCATTACAAATGGAAGCTGGCATGTGACACTGGGCCAGTCTGAGTTGAAAGCAAGTTGAAAAACATCTATGAGCCAATCATGTTAGATCAGCAAAATAGATTATAGTCATAACCTTCAGAGAAAAAGCCTTTCTCTTGGAAAGGTCTGATAGAAACCTTGGTTAATTAATTGTATGAGTTTAATAATTCATATATTAATCTAACAGTTTTGCTTACATGAGATTAATACAAACTTTTATTCAAATTACTACATAATAATTTCAGGTTAATTACCAGTTGCTTAGCAACCTTTCAAAGTTATGACAAACTTTCCCAGAGCTACTGATGACACATTTTTGATGTTCCAATAGCTACCACCTCCTCTCTCATGATCACATGATTGTATTTTGGGTGCTTGGCAAATATTAGAAATGATATGGAAGCAACCAGGGTCAAAGAGCTTGATCACTGCAATTTGAACAAAAAAGATATCATAAAGTATCTCTCTATTTTATTCATTAATTTATTATCTCTGCATAGTGAATTAAAATAGAAAATATGCATTTTCCATTTTAAAGAAGATATAATGCTCAAGAATTAAGCACATTTTATCTGACTTGTCTCAATTTTATTCTTTGGCCTTGACATCTTGACTGTTTCTTTGGGTGTTGGGGCAAGGATGCTAGATTATCTTGTTCCATAAGGTGGAACATATATTGGTATGCCCAAACTGGTCATTAGTTGTATAGGTAGCACTCTATTTATAACCAGAATTGAACCCAACATTTCTATTACTAAACAAGGCAATTGTTAAAAGAATTGTACCCCTATTTTACTATCTCCTTTCCACAGTTGTTAAGTGAATCAGTGCAGTGAATCACAAGATCATTAAACAGTCAGATTCTGACTTTGCTTGTCAGAATCTGGCTGGGAAAGTTACTGATGGTGATCACATGATCATGGGATAGTGCAATTATCATAAATACCTGTCAGTGGCCAAGCGCTGAATTTTGATTATGTGACCATGTGGATACTGCAATGGTTGTAAGTGTGAAAACCAGTCATTAATAACTTTTTTCAGTACCATTGTAATTTCAAATGGTCACTAAATGAATAGTTGTAAATTGGGGACTACCTTTATATCATTTTTTTATAATGAGAAGTTTCTATGAAGGTTATTATCATGTTTTAGCTTCTTCCATAAGGACAGGCCATTGGAGGCTTGCAACGTTACAATTGTCATTTCTTTTACTAATATATAAGTGGAACATAGCTAACAAACAGTATCCCAGTTCAGTTTCTCATTAAAAAGATCCCTAGTTTATTTTTTATTTATTTGTATCCTGCCTTTTGCTTTTTTGGCAAATAACTCAAGGCAGCGAACATATCCAACACAACTTCCACCTTCTATTTTCCCCACAACAACCTTGTGAGGTGAATTCGGCTGAGAGAAATGCAGGACTAGAATTCATGGTCTCCTGCTTTCTAGCCCGATGCCTTAATCACTACCAAATTTGTATGCTTGACACAATTTTTCGAACAATTGTTAGGAATAAAAATCAAAGAACCATGAAATTTCTCCTCAATGCCTTTTCTGGTTAAAAGTTGGTGTCCATTTGGTTTGCCCCTTCAAACTCCAATTAATTAAGATGCAGTCACATTGAACTCAGTCCTATATGAGACAATATAAATATTTCCAGTTCTAAATTACTTTGCTTCTAACCAAATTGTAATTATTTAAATTATGTATTTAGGGATTTATTGTAGACTGGGTAGTTGTGTAGCATCCCATATTTCTGATTTGCCTTACCTTACAAAAAGTTTTATATGAGAAATACAAAACTCAAAGAAACAATTTTCATCACATTATCCGTTAGTAATAATCAATTGTTTATGGATAAAATAACAACATACTGTTGCCATACTTTATTATTTTAGGTTCAAGAATTTAGATGTTTTAAACAACAACTACTACTACTTATCTCATCTTTTTCCTATGAAAACTATTAGCAAAAAATATTTTTCAATTATTAATATTCTTTCTTTTTCAATGACTACAATTCAGTTCATTGTTATGTCAGTAAAAACGGATTCCAGCTGTTCACCTTAGTTTTGAGAATGCAGATCAAGGATGAACCATCAATGCATTTTCAAAACACTTTCTGCAGTAACAGTGACATGTTAGCTCTCATTTTCCCAAGATTTCTTGTGCAATTCTGAAATATGTTCCATACTATATGCTTAGCAGTAGCATATACTGGATAAACTGGATAAATCAGGAACAAGAAAGGTATAGAGTAACTATATGCACATTCTCTTAGGAATTACATTTCACTTCATTCAACAGGTCACTTTAGTTTTGGTCATACTGATACATAGGGTGCCCAGGACTGCAGTCTTTAAGTGGCCAAATCTGCAAGAAAAACGAAATTTACCTGTAAATGTTCCAAATGCCTCAGCAATTCCAGAGAACAGAAAGTTTCAGGAGCTATAAAATACAAAATCTATCCAAAATAACAAATTTACAAGACCCAGGCAGGAAAAAAAAAAAGTTTGATCTCTTTGCTGCAGATGAAGCATTACCTCCTTTAGAGCCTCGGCTGGCAATTTGTAGGTGCTCTGAAAATCAGATTTGGTGCTTAGGCGGAGCCAAATTTCCACATTGAACCCAAAGCCAGAATATTTTATGTGGATTATCAGCTTGTATTAGGTATTATCTAAGGGTCCTAAATTCTACAGTGTCAACGTTTCTAATTTCATAAAGCACAAAGGCAACAATAGAAGATTTAATGAGGTTATTGAAAGCAGCTTTATTTTAAACCTCTTCTTATCTTGTCCTTATTAGGGCTGAGATTCATCCTAGTCAATAAGGAGTAAAGCATTATTTATTATGCTTGTGTAACACAATATATCTTTTTGCACACACTCTTCAGACTTCTGTATGTATCATTGATAGGAACTACTGCTCTAGTTGAAAAATCCTATTTTTCTAAGAATAGGATTTTAAACATCCAGTTGTTCAATTACAACATCCTCTATCACAACAGGTAGGTATATCTTTCCTGATCTAGTCCTGCGCATGTTACCTTTTCCCAGAACATTGTGAATACATGCTAATTTTCAAGCTGAGTCTAAAAGTGACCCAGGTTTTATGGAATTAGAAAGAAGGACAATGGTTAGCACCTGCTAGGAGTTAGATATGCATCAACATAATTCAAGGGAGAGTTGGACTTCATTTGCTTATGGCTTCATTTGCTTATGGCTAGATAGGGTTTTAGGCTGATCTCTCTTTTAACTCCACCCCCAGGTTCTGCCATTCCTTCCTTTACATCATATTATATGTTTATAATATATAATATAATATAATTAATTTTGCTATGTTTGTTGTTGCTCCCTTTTGCACCCTCCCTCTCACATGTATATCTGTTTTCTTTTATGTGCTGCTTCAGTGCCTTAACCTTTTCCCTTTGAAGGTTAGCAATCAATTGAATGACTAAAAATACAATTTACTCAAAATTCCACCAAATTCATGGGTCTTTATATATACAGAGAAACATGCTTAAAATTACAGAATACATAACCACACACATAAATCTACAGAAAATAATGTAATAATAAAATGGCAATCAAGACAGCACTAATATTATCATCCAGTTGGGACTCCAGTTCCCCAAAGGCCCAGAAAAACAGCAAAGTTAACCAACAACTCGGAGAAATGAACAGGGTCAGGGCCACTTATATGTCACAAAGAAGGTCATTCTATCAGTCTTTAACAGTGATAAACCAGCACCTAGCATTGCACCTGGAAGCCCATTTGGAATCAGTACAGCTGGTATATTCAGTTACCATTTAGGGGCAAATATATGTACGTTTTTACTTTTGTTCCCAACCTTTATCTAAGACACAGGTGTCAAACTCGCCATGTCACGTTGCTGTCATGTGACATTTCATGATGTTTCTCCCATTTGTGGACTGGGATGGGCGTGGCCTGCACTTGACGCATATGGCCTGCGGGCTGCCAGTTTGATACCCCAATCTAAGACAAATTGAGTTATAGTATCAAGGTTCCATATCTATAGATATCAATGTTTCCTTTCCCTATGGTTTAAGGTATAATTGAATTTGTTTGGAATTTTGAAATTTGAAAGTGAAGTTAAACTGTATTAATGAAGAAAGTTGAAGAATGAAGAAAACATGCTTTCTTCATTAGCTTTGCATCACCTAGCCTGAGGAGAAATCTTGGGGAAGTAAGAAACTTGCACCCTTTTTATAGCACTTTCATTGCTCTGGAAAATATTGCCGGATTTTGTATTTCATGAAAAGCACTTGTATTGTTTACTACCATTCAGAGTATCTGACTAAACATACTTAATGTGTTACACAAGACCTACAGTGTTCCTCTGTAGAAACTAAGCATAATCTTGGATAAGCCTTTCTCTCACTGATTCAGCATTAGAATCTGTCAGGAGCATATATCCTTGAAGTGTCAGAAGATGCCTTTGCCAGATGGACATGTGGAAACATTTTTGCATACAGGGCATTAAATTATTTCAAACAGATGCAAACGTTAGACTAGTACTAAAATCATATCAGTTACCTTGTATAGGAAGAGACTGGATATAATTCCCTGGATTTCTTTCTGTAGAGAGTTGAAAATGCTCCAGTTTTTATGACTAAACCATGGTTCAGAGCAGTGATGGTGAACCTGATATAGATTTTATTTATTTATTTTATTTTATATAGTTTGTTGATCATGTATTAGATAACAGATATAAGTATAAACATGGACATGAACAAGGAATGAGTACAAATATTGGGGACATTAGAACAGGGACAGTAGGCACGCTGGTGAGCTTATGCACACCCCCTTTATGGACCTCTTAGTAATGGGGTGAGGTCCACGGTAGACAGTTTAAGGTTGAAGCTGTGAGAGTTTGAGGCTATAACAGCAGAGTCGAGTAGAGCATTCCAGAGGTTGACCACTCTGTTGCTGAAGTCATATTTTCTGCAATCGAGTTTGCAGCGGTTTACCTTGAGTTTGTATCGATTGTTTGCCTGTATATTATTGTGGTTGAAGCTGAAAAAGTCGTTGACAGACAAGACATTGTGGCAGACAATTTTGTGTACTATGCTTAGATCGGACCGCAGGCCTTTCCTCATTTGAGAACATCTCCATTTTTAGTCCCACTGTAGCTGCGGTTTTTAAAAAAACAAGAGTTCCCTTATCACCGAGACAACCATATAATTTTGTCTCTGACATTGCATTGTATTAAGTCTCAGTCATGCACAGATTTTGTTTAGTCTATTGAACAGGGATTGGACTGACGGAGAGAAATATTTCTCAATCTTGGCAACATAAAGTGTGTGGACTTAACTCCCAGAATTCCATTGCTGGTTAGGGAATTCTGGGAATTGAATTCCACACAGTTTAAAGCTGTTGAAGTTGAGAAATTCCTGTGCTAGAGTATTGAAGAGTTGTTGCTAGTCCAAGTACTGCATTATAATCTGAATTATTTATTATTATTTATTTATTTATGGTATTTATTATTTGTGCTTATATGCCGCCCAACTCCGCAGGGACTCTGGGTGGCTTACAACATGAATAAAGCAAACAACAGTGAGAATAAAAATACAAAGATCAATACTTTATTTATTTATTTATTTATTTATTTATTTATTTATTTATTTATTTATTTATTTATTTATTTATTTATTTA
>JANHGD010003533.1:0-12493 GCA_027560375.1 Imantodes cenchoa | reverse complement strand
ATACCATAGTCTCCCATATCTGCTGCCATTTTTGAAAGCCTTAAAAACATGACTTTTTTCCTAGTCATCATGGGGCCCTATTTCATGTTTGTTGTAGAAACACAGGCTCAGGCTACTGAGTCCATTCATCATATAGCGGTATACATTTCAAGAGCCATAAGATTGATAGAAATATGCAATTTAAGTTGGGAACAAATTCATGCCATCCTCCTTTATTTGACATTTATCGCTTGTTCAAGCTACATACATTGATTCATTTTATAGTCTTCAATGTATATTAAAATGATCATCTGTTTTATCCTAGACACAGCTTTGATTTTACACTTTCTGAAGAATACATTTGAAACTAGTTGCAGGTTCAGTGGCTGGGATGCACTGTAAAAAATTGTGTAAACTGTAGCTGATGTCTTAACATGCTGAATTAAACCACCCAAATGTGGTTCGTTCCATTACTCATGGCTAAATTAACAATTTATCAGTCATAATTTGACATATTGCATGATTCCAAGATTCTAATTAGGCTTTTCTTTCTGACTTTTTTCGTAGCAAAGCTAGCATCAAAAATTAGGGTGATTTCTTCCTCTGGATATCCTTCTAAGGCATCTTACTTCATTGTTTTCTTGTTGAGTTTCACATTCTGCATTGTTCTTTAATCAGAGCTAAGTCAAGAAAGAGTGAATTACCAAGTGCCATATTTCAAAGAAACTCTTAATTAGAATCAAAGGAGATACTAAGTGAAAAAGCCTAGATCATTGATCAGATCCCTAATGGAAAACCTATGAGATCATTGCACTCTTCCTGTATTTTCGTACAGCTTCTTCACACCTACTTGGTTATTTAAATACGCCAATGAAATAGCAGGTTACCAAACATTTATTTCTTAAGTGAGTTTTCAGCCTAACATTTTGGTCCGGCCCACAAATAAAGGTCAATGTTAATAAATATAGCACAGAATTATTAAATGAAGATATTCTATATCATATGAAAGGCTTGTAAATTAATTAGAGCTAAATTTTAAATTTCAAACCATGATGTGTTATATAGCTGTTCCTCTGAACTGCAGGAATCTGGTATTTTACAGTTCTTTGACCAAGGAGTTTACAAACTACCATAATTGTACAAAGAGCGAACAGTGGAATAGGAGGAGGAAAATGTAAAGTGTTGAGAAATGATGAATTATTTTTTACCTCACAATGAACATTGATAGGAAGAGGGGTTAATAAATTATTGATCTATCTTTTGGATCATGGCTCATATAAACTCCAGTGTTGGAGAAGTACAGCAGTTTTGACCAAAAAGAAGATTGTCAGATTGTCCTTCCTTGACTGGCTGTATGGAAAAGATCACGTTTGAAAAACAATTTGAATGAGTGAGGAACTCAGCTGAAATGTTATTCCTAATTAATTTGAAACACTTTAAATACTGTAAATATATCATTGTAAGATTAAATACATCACTGGAGGCTTTTAAGAAGAGACTGAACAGTCACTTGTCTGGAATGGATTTGGTTTAGGGTCTCCTGCTTGAGTAGGAGTTTAGACTAGAAGTCCTCCAAGGTCCTTTCCATCTTTGTTATTCTGTTAATTTCAAGGCAAATTCTGGTATGACACTGATTGACTCGTATGTATCTACCACTTCTGTCTTGTTCCTGAATATATACATGTATTGAAAAATATTTCCTTTGATATATATTAAATCAGAACTCATGATTTGTAAAAAAAAAATTAAAAGTTCACAAGCCAAAAGTAAACTGACCCCATTATTGCTTGGTGTGCAAGACTGATGTTCTTCCTTTAAAACATTGTGAACATGTGACCATGACATAGTTGTAGAAGCCTTGCGATGAGGAAAACTTTTGATGACAAACCAATGGAATGAGGAAGTATATCTATGCAGGTATTTTGAAAAAATTGCAGCTGCTTCTCCCCAGTTCTATTTTTCTCCTTTGAGCTGACTATATCCACAGACTTTGGCATTTTTGATGCTGTAATCCTACACCTACAACTGACACTAAATCCGATCCAAACTAAACTCTGAACACAAAGTTAAATGTAATGAATATAATGTAATGTAATGTGGTACCTTGATTTAGAACTATACATTCTTACCAAGCAACTAGATTTGAAGAAAAAAAAAAAGAATGGTGTATGTTTCTACTTTTACCAATCCCATTCCACATTCCCCAAATCTCTCAATTTTCTGGAAATCTCCAAAATTGTTGGCATTTCCCCTTGCTGAGACTCTTCCTCTGTTTCAGAATGGATTCACACACATTTGGCATATTCATCAAACCACAATCAACAAAACCGGATTAGCAAACACTGCAAACCCCGCCAGTTATATAGCTGATTCTACACTTGGTTTCTTTACGGAGACTTAAAATAGATCACAGCTGTCCATCTGAACATTGCTGCTGTCACCACCAGAATACACATTTCAAGAAAAGCACCGAATACATATCCAAAACCTATTAAAAAAGTAAAACATCATTAGAATCTACAATCCTGGGTTTGTTTTTGCCGCTTTACAGTACAATGTACAATACAACAAGCTGCACAGTGTCACTCCAAACAGCTAAATGGATAATATATAAATGTAATAAATGAGATATAAAAAATAAAAGTTTGTTTTGATTCCTAACAAGGAATCAACCTTTCTGTGGTTCATAAAACAAGCACTGAAGAACATCTGGATCACAAAGCTTCACAGTCCAAATACCCCATAATTTTGAGTGAGAACCATTTATCTTGAGATGTTAAACAGTAATTCAGACTTTCATTCTGGAATAAAGAACATAAACTCTCTCCTCTGTCTCAATTTGGGTACCAGACTCACCTTTGCTCTTCGGAACAGTCTCTTTCCTTTCATCATTCTTCTTGTAATAAGTTTTATAAGCCGTTTTCAACAGTTAAAACTGGAAAATTCTTCTTTTAGCTTTGCCCCTTTTTCTCACTCTGATAAGAGTACACATACACACAAACTCAGCAAAAATACTCTTCTTGTTTACCTTCAAATACTTTATTACATCACACTGAAAGAAAACCCAAAGGCAGTAATTCTACAGGTAACACTGGTTTGCCTAACACACCCCTAACAACAAAGAAAACAGGAATTGGGTGTAAGTTCCATTAAAAAAACCTGTAACTGCTGGAAGGTGGGAGGAGGAATCCAAAACATAACAACTCACAGCCTCAAACTTTTGGAAAGCTTCATGTACACAGTATAGGAGCCAAGGAATAAAGTCTGAATTAGCTTTCTAATATTGGGAAACAAATGTATTAATCCTATTAATGTGCAACAGGTATTTGAAACAAAGACTAAAACTGTGATTGTTCTTTAGCTTTGGTGACTTCCAAATGTAACAGACTACATCTTTTATGTGGATAATGAGAACTGAAGGACTAGATCAGTGTTTCTCAAACTGGTCTGAACAGCAGATCAATAATTTCTAATAATGTATTTCTAATCAGTTTTTTCCAGTCCTGCAAAAACAGTTTAAGTAGGGATAATGGGACAAAAAGACAGACACAAACAAACAAGATTTGAGTTCCAAAACTCTGGTCAACCACCAGATGGAGTAGCAATTTGGAGAATTTTTGCAGCCCTGGTACGGTAGTCCTAGTAACAGAAAAAAGACAGTGGATCTGTCATTATTACTTTAAAGATTATTAAAATATTTTATTTTTGAATCACAGAAAGGCCACTATATCGTTGTTTATTTTCCTTTTTCTTTACCAAGCCATGATTAAAGTAATCATGTAATAGCTTGTACACGTAATAGCTTGTTTTGTTTTAAGCAAAAAAGGTTGAAACCAAAGAAGTGAAGTATTTGAAGATACATTCAAATCAGATATGTAGCTATCTTTTGTTTCTCTTTAGGTGGTGAGAACGGAAACAAAAGTTCAATTGAAATGGAATATTAAATTAACTCTAACAATGACAATATTGCTGACAATAAAAGCTGGGCATGTTAGACTTCACTTGAAGTTATAAACAGCTGTTTTCAATTCTTCTCCTAGGTGTGGCCAAATATTTGCTTCCTGAACTGCCTACTTCATTTTTTAAAGTATCAATTAATAAGAAATTAATAAGAAGTATTGGTGGCTCCATTTTTATTGAGACCAGAAATCCTGAGAAGACAAGGTTTACTATAATTCTCAGTTTGATCCTGAAGAAATTGTTCTCCAGCCCTAGAGGGAAGCTTCCATTAGCATTAATAGAACTTCCTCCAGGGATCAATAAATGAAGAGGGGAACATTTTCATCAACCGATAATGTGGTTAGGACATATATTCTCTCTTCTACTAAATGGGAAAAAAAGGTTCAGCTCTATGACTGTGTGTAGAAAATAAATACAGTGACATATGCAGAAGATAACCTCAAAACTCCATTCCTATTTACAAACCCCAGAAAATGTCTTTAGACAATAATAGAGAACGAAATGCCTCCTGGAAGAAATCAGTTTCCATCCACTCTCTCTACAGCAAAGCAATGTTTGAATAGGGGCAGGATTGCGGCAAAAAGTTAATGGAGATGCAAAAGAAACTGAATTTGCAGTTTCCCTGGTTATTTTTCCAGTCTTTAAGGGGCAATTTCCAAATAGCATTTATATTGAAAAATATAAATACCCCATAATCTTGTCTTTGATGTTTCTGAAAGCAAAGAGCTTCTATCCACGTAAGCCAAAGAATGTGAGCACAAGAGGTACTTCTCATCTTGTTCTCTGCACCCTTTTACAAAAGTGAATGACTGCATTCACTGCACAAAAATGGAATTGTGTTTTTGGGCTGTGGGCATCAACTCCATACTATTTTCTGGTACCATAAATAACTGACCACACAGCAGTTAGTTGAGCAAAAAAGTACATGATTTAGATTTGGAGGATGTGTTTTCACTTTTGCTACTTCACGAAGGAGTTAATACATCATCATAATTCTTTGGTTGGCACCATCATTATGTGGTCGCTAACTGCATGAATTAATTTCCCATCTGATGTCATTAGCCTCTGGGCCTCTTTCAAAATAACTTTTAAGAGTATGTTCCCTGATTAGATTTTGAAAGAGAGTGCATGAAAGTCTACAAGTACAAATGTAACAAGGGAATTGGGGGTTCATGTGATACTTCTGGAACAGAAACAGCTTATTAATAGGATCGATAAAAATCTATGTCCTGCAGATGGATCTCTTTGGGAAAGGCAGAAAAGTACCACATCACATAGCCTTGGGCATTTCTCCAAAAAGTAAAATGGTCTCAAAATTCAATTTGTATTCCACTTGGTACTATGCCAATTGGCTCACTGGTTTGTTCCATCTGCTACAAAGGAGTGCATGTGTATATGTATGCAATGTATATGTACATGTCTTCTAACAAGCATAACAATTTTTGAAAATATTTATGCAGATATATTTAGTATTTCATAATCCTTGCATACTCTTGCTTTCTCTGATAAGAATTGGTTGCACCTTATCACAATAATTCAGAAGATATCCGAATAAAATTGAAGACTTTTTACAGAATCATCATGTCTGAAAATTTTCAGTTTACCTCAGGGCTAAAAATACTGCTTCATTAATAAGTGAACACTTGCGAAAGAGGCTTCAGATGGCAATATCATGATCTGATCTAAAGATGAAACATGAGCCAGGAACTCCATCTCCCCAGTGGCTTTCATATATTTTTTTCTTTGAAGTCAATCTCAAGACTGGAAAGTTCATTTCCAAACCTGTTTTCTCACTAATTGTTATTTGAATTTGATATTTTTGATATCTTTCATTTAACATGTTACAGAGGACTCAAACATGTCTTATAAAATTGCTTAACCCTGTATCCACAAGTGGAAAGAGTGAACAAGTGAAGAATGTGCATTAATTATATACTTTCAAAGCCCATGTTTTACATATGTGTCAGATGTTGGGATGCATGTATGGGATCATATCTATAGACTGCACACAGGAATGCACACACATCCTATTCTGTCTACCTATGGAGATTCTCAATCATCCAGGTCATGATTATGTCAAGGTGCTTTTCCATAAGGCAACTGGATTTTCTTGGTATTTTTTCCTTGAAAACATTTTCTTGTCATCCAAGACACTTCTTTAGTTCTGAAGCTTCTTCACTTCTTCAGAATCCGTATATGTAATGTTGTCCACATCTGTATTCATATATTATTCTAAATTACAAGCAACTGTTTACAAACCACAACATCTGGGTTTACATATAGTTCTAAACCATATTGTGGTTTATTTGATTTTGAAACAATGTCCAAACCCAGGGCAGCTCTAAGTTATAAAATGAATTCAGCATAGTTTGTACCTATGCTTGCATTTTAAAAAAACACTATTTTTTTCCTTTGGATTATCACACTAAGGCAGTGATGACTAACCTTTTTGTTGTCACGTGCCAAAAGCACGTGCACACCCACAATGCAATGTGTGTACGACCCCCACATGCTCCCCCACCCTCACACATGCACGTGACACTCTGTGATCCAACTCCCCACATGTGCACGCAATACCCGTGCAACCCCCAGCCCCGCACATGTGCACGTGACCCCCGAGCATGTGTGCACAAACCCTCCACCCCCCCCATGCATCTCCTGCATGCACCCTGACTCCCATGAATGCGCAGCAGAGTCCAAAAGTCAGATGGCGTGTGGGAGGCGCGCACGCATGCATGGTGGGGCAACAGCTCACGTGCCATCAGGGAGGGTGCTGTATGCCACCTCTGGCACGGGTGCCATAGGTTCGCCATCACGGCACTAAGGTATTTGAACTGTTGAAGTAAACCAAATCTCTGTCAGCTCATTTTCTTTCTTTCTTTCTTTTTAAAGGTTTTTATTATATTTTTTCCATTTAACAAGTTTCCATACTTCATACATAACTGTGCTCATTTACCTATTATTTCCATGTCTATTCTTTATGTATCATTACATTCAAATTTAAGAATACTTCATACATAATATTTACACCTTCTTTCATTCAAATCCATATATTCCATACTTTTCAAATATACATTTTACTTCCGTTTATATTTTTACCTCTTTTTTTCTCGTTTTCTATACTCAATCTCTCTCTTTGCTTCTTCCAATATTATCCTAGATTCTTCTTTTATAATCATTTTTTTCTAAATCAATTTCCTTCTGTCTATAGAGGTTCTCAAAGTAATTAATTACAATCTTCTGAATTTCCTCTTCCTTATTTTGTAAATTCCTTCCTTCGTCTTGCAGTTGGTGAATTATCCTATTTTAATTTCTATGCCAGCCATCTTCCTGGCTTATTAGCATTTTCAAAAAGGTGTTGGTTCATGTATTTGATGTTATTTACATATTCTGCTTGTTCTATTAATTTGTATTTTCTCAATACCAACAATTCGACAATTTGCTCAAAATCTGGTTTAATCGAAGATTTTTTTTCTAGTTCACTTATTTCTTTCATTAAGATATCTTCTTGTTTCTGTTTTTCTTTCCTTTTTTTGACATGTAAGATATTGTTACTCATCTTGTATAAGCTTTTAGGGTATCCCACAAATTTTGTAAAGAGTTATGTTATTTTTTATTTATATCAAGAAATAAAGTCAATTCCTTTTTAATTCTCTGAAGATACTCATCTTCCTGTAGTATCTGCGGATTCATAGTCCACCTTCCATGTTTCTTTTTTTTACCTTTCCATATTATCTTCAGGGGGCTGTGATCTGCCTGTATGTTTGGATTGATTTCTACTTTATCTACCATTTTACTTAGTTCTTTATTGGCCCATATCATATCTATTCTCAAAAAAGATTTATGGGGGTTTGAATAAAAAGTGTATTTTTTTTCGTTGGGATTTAATGCCCTCTACACATCCACTAAATTCAATTCTTCAGCCATGTCAAAAAAAATTCGGCAATACATTTTTTTCTTTTGCTTTTTTTATCATGCATATAACCTTTTTTGATATTTACTATCCACTGTTGTCTCCTACAATACATATATAATTTATTTCAATAATTTTTTCATGGATTTTTTTGTAAACTCATTTTGTTTTTTGTTTGGAGCGTATATATTAACCAATAACATTTTCATTCCTCCTATTGTTAATTCCAGCATTAACAGCCTTCCTTTCAAATATGTATAAATTAATTTCACTTTTTATTCCATTTTTCACATATGTCAACACTCCTCTTTTTTTCTTTTCCACCAATGCCACAAACAATTCCCCTAATTTCTTGTGTTCCAAATATTTTTGAACTTGTTTTTTTATATGACCCTCCTGCAGACATATAATATCCATGTTTTGTTTAATCAATTTTGTATATGTTTTTTTTCTTTTTAGCAAATCATTTAACCCATTTACATTTATAGACAATAGTTGACAACACTCAGCTCATTTTCAGAGTCAATCAAAAACCTTTATGGAGCTGCCTTGATGCGGTAGAAGCCTCAAGCACACCTCGTGCTTGAATGATTCATGATTCTGTTATCTCCAAGCTTCCTCCAATTTCTTTCTGCCAAAGACCTAAATTAAACTAAAGCTGTTTTATCTCACAAAATGACAGTATTATCTAATCACAGGATGCACTACAACCTTCTCTGCACGTCTAATAGAGGTTACTTTTTGTGTGCTGCCGGTTCCTTTCTCACCGGTTCCTTTCTCACTTGCAATCTGGCCTGCTGCATAGTTTTTATTTCAGGACCCTATACAATTCCCCCCCAATTTTAGGAACCAGAACTGACAAACTGACAAAAGCCCTCATAATCTATCTACTAACGACTGTTTCAATTCCTAATGATAGCACCAGCTTTGGAGATTGGCCACTTTCCAAAAGCCTTCCTCAACTGCCAGGTGCTTTTGGTTCCCTAGAATCCCAAGAACTGGGTATCTGGGGACCAGCTCTTCTACGGAAGGAGGGGCATCACAGAGAAGGCTTGTATCATCCAGACAATGGGTTATCCAAGCTGACATTGGAACATCTAAATCTAAAACACTCAAACACACCTTCTGCAATGTTACAGAAATATAATGCCCTGAATTTGGAATTTGATTTTGTATTTTAAAAAAACAAACAAAACTAGGTCTGTATGCCACATATGAGGCTTTGGTTGCTAGAAATCTCCTACCTGGTAGCATCAGACGTCTACTGCAACAAGGCACTGTGGTCAACATATATCACCTGTCCTACCATGCTTGTTCTGCTGGCCCTCTGAAGACTTCAGCAATTCTTGGTTTGCTACAGCAAGAAAAATGCAATATGGCTTTCCATCATCAGTGCTTGGTCAAGCAACCTTACCTTGAGGAATGACTCTTCAGAATTCAGGTATTATTTCATGGTCACAACAGGACAGAATCATAGTAGTAGTAATAATAGCTGGAGAAATGCATCTGTTTGGTGGTGACAACAAGCAATTGTCTTGTCTATAAATGGGAAATATGATCCATCATCCATCTTGCTTAATATACTGCCTTAGGCGAGGATTTCAACCGCTCTCATGGGAAGCCAGGGCTGTCTCTCTGCTCAGTGCACAGAAATCTGACTTGAAAATATTTCAGTTCCTTTTCTCTAGAAGATGTGCTTTGCACGGCTATGGTAGCTCCATGATTTCCTTTCTCTTTAGACCGCCTCACTGACTTCAATAGGTTTCCATTCTAAAGAAACATACTTAAGACCAGGCAGTCCATCATTCAAGAGAAGAACAAGATAAATCTTAGAGTTTTGTGAAAGAAAACCTAAAATCACCTGGCACTAGGCCAGGTGGAGTTTAGTATGATTTGCAAAGTTAAGCTTACAAATTTGCAAAGACCAGCACTGATGATGTAACCTGGTTTGGGTAATGAAACATCTGCAAGAAAACAACCAAGCTTAGAGAGAGCACTAAGGACCTCTCATTTCAAATTTAAGTTTGTAATTTCCTAATACAGTTGGGAATAAACCAGATTGGTATTCTATGTATGTTTGATTTTGAGCAGTCCTTGCAGGATCATAGTTGCTGAAGGACTTATACCACAGGTGTCAAGCTCATGGCATCACGTTGCTATCATGTGACGTATCATGACATTTTCCCCCTTCGCAGAACTGCCGTGAGTATGGCCTACACATGACACATCTGACCCGCGGGCCACCAGTTTGACACCCTTGACCTAGGCCAACTGAAGGTCTTTGCTTCCTTATTGCAAACCTGTCCAAAATACTTGGACAGTTACTTGCATTCAAAAGAAGCTCTCCCTAAAACCAACCGAGGCTTGAATTGGTGACATTCATGAAAAATAAGATTTCATACTTAAACAATGCTGTAACACAGAGGCAGGCAATCTAGTCATCTCCAGATTCTTGGGACTACAACCCCATGATCTCTTGGCACAGGGAACACTGGTTGCAGCTGTACTGAAGGGAATGAATGCCCAAACATTTAGAAGGTACTGGGCTGCTTGTTCCCTGCAATGCAGCATTCAAATTATCTCATGCTCATTACTATCATTATACTTGGCTCCATGAAATCAACTGTAGAGGTTGAAATTGAAGGGAGGCTTGAACTAGGAAATCCTGTTCATCTGCTTAACTGCTTCATCACTGACCACCCTGCCAAGATGGCTATTCTTAGAAGGAGGTACATGAACAGAACAAAGAATTGTTTGGTGAGTTGGAAGAACTTGAGAGATATTCTTTCACACAGTAAGAAATCACTGCTTTCCCCCCAATGAGGGATGGATCTCACATGGCAGGCTATTTCCTCCTAAAGACCACATCACTCGTTGCTTTACAAAGCTCCTCCCAAAACAAAAACTGGAAGCCAAGCTTATATTACAAGGGAGATGCTGGACTATAGTAGAAATTAGGAATGAGAAACATTTATCCTCAATAACAAGGATGGTAATAATATGTTCACTAAATGGGACACTAATCTAAAGTTAGTGTCTAATCTACATACTGTAGATCACTAATCTACACAGTATGTAGGTGTTGAGAATGGGAGGACAGCATAGAAAATCAACCATCAAATAGTTGACAAGCTACTCAGACATCTATTTGCCCATTCTTTCTCTCTATTTTTTTAATTCCTCACTTTTAATTAATGTACCAGTGCTTTACTTGAGGGCCAGGGAGGGTAGTGCTCTTTTTCCCACATCTGCAATAGAGTAGGGATAAAGTAGCAACTAATGACAGCTAGTACTATCCTCCTGGTGAAGAGAAGTGGAGATGATCAGCAGAGATCAACAACACAGCATATACCTAAATCTATCATTATGATCCTCTTTCTGATGATCAATGTAGAGCAGGGGTATCAAACTCCCGGCCCATGAGCCCGATGCGTCACGCACTGGCCATGCCCTCCATGGTTTAGTGAAGGGGGGAAAGTTGTGATATGTCACATGATGACAACATGTCATCACGAGTTTGATATCCCTGATGTAGCCATGCTAATGCCATACTTCAGATTCTTTCTTATCCACAATTGGTACAGTAAAGTAGTAGTAGCATATTTGGCAATCATTTTTTAGCTGTGTTAAAATATTACCGTGTTTCCTTATTGAATTTTGTTTTTGTGTACTATAATAGAATATTTTATCCTACTTTATACTGAATTAATTATTTGAAATTGCCATCTATGCAGCTTTGATGTCATACCCTTTTTAGATGAAGGTAAGAGGTGTTTATGTCGTTATGTCATGTTTCTATAGTTCTAGGTTTTGATCATTTTATGCATCCAAACATGATCAGTTTCAAAGGTTAAAATATAGTAGAAGCATGCCTCACAAATACAATATGGCCCAGAGTGAGTCCTGGGAGAATACATTTGTGCAAAAATTAGATTTACAAAACTAAAAAGCTGTTAGTCTTTACTGAAAGATACTGTTTTCAGTAAAGTTGTGTTCAACCATGTAGTTTTGCTAGGGGAATGCTATTTTAAGGATATGTAGATTATGGACTGTAATTTTAAACTATACTTCAATTAGAGGGTGGAGTTTAAAAAGAAGAAAGCAAGAGAAGAAAAAGGCATTACATAACAAGGTTCAGCAAACAGTGAGGTTGTGGTGGTGTCTCAAACTGACTTGTTTAGAAACATCAGCATTTCAGCTTACATGATATAAATCTCTTTCTTTAGTAGTAGGTTGAAGTGCTCTGTAGTGCCGTGTTATATTAATAATCAAGGCTATTTTAGGATTAACAGGCAATGTTTCATATTCATTTTCCAAAAGGCCTACAGCATTTTAATATTCTGTTTTACCTAGTTTTATGGTCAGATGAGTGCAAGACAGCTTTTGTTGCATCTTTTTGGATATTTCATAGAAATGAAAAGGTCATTCACTGTTAACTGATACCGAAAAACTGAGTATGGAAAATACACTAATCCATATCCATAGGGATGTTTTGCTACCCCCACGGTCCACACTGCATGAGGGTAGAACGGGAAAAATGACTTCACGGCGCCGGAGCCATTGGCTCCGGGCCGTGAGTCATGGCGCCATTTTTTAAAAAAAAATTTGGCTTCTGCGCATGCGCAGAATCCGAAATCTCGC
>JANHGD010003531.1:72387-84232 GCA_027560375.1 Imantodes cenchoa | reverse complement strand
GGGCGCTCCCATTAGAACCCGCGCGGCCGCATTCTGGACTAGCTGGAGTCTCCGGGTACACCTCAAGGGGAGCCCCAAGTAATATTACTGCACCAGTTACTGAAGTAATATGATTACATAAAACGAGATTTATAACCATTTGTAACAATGAATATATTTTCTCTGAGTATCAAAGTTAATTTTTTAAAATAATGTTTTTATGTGCATTCAAAATAAAGCAATTGTCTTCAGCCACAGACAATGAATTATTGGTCTA
Organism: Imantodes cenchoa; assembly: GCA_027560375.1. Lineage (NCBI taxonomy): Eukaryota > Metazoa > Chordata > Lepidosauria > Squamata > Dipsadidae > Imantodes > Imantodes cenchoa. The sequence goes on along the minus strand of JANHGD010003531.1, from coordinate 83,976 downwards.
ATAAGAAGTAAAATACTTTGTATGGCGCTTTTTTCTTTTCCTTCTTCCTCAGAAGAATTCCTATGGTCATATTCTGGAAGAGTACCATCTACAACGTAGGATATATATTCTTCATAAGTTGTCTGATCAAATATTTCTGTTAAGGTATCCTTTTCTGTTTTTTCTTCTTCTACAAATACAAGTAACAATAAGTATTAGCAACAAACATGAGGCCCAATAAATTTAAAGGTATTAGTTTTTAGTAGAACATAAACACATTCCCATCTGATTTCTCCTCTTTAAAAAAGATACGTGAAAGTTATATATTAGTTCTGAGAGACTCCTAGCATTGTTTTAAAGGGATGGCTTTAACTATTGGTTCAATTCTATTACTTTATTAAACATTTTGTAAAAAGTCCCTCTGAAAGGGAGATGAGAAGTTTTAAAATGTGATAAATAAATGAATGAATAAATAAAATATTTTAATTGCATTAAATGTCACCAGACTATATGCAAAAGAAAATGTGGGCAGATTAGTATCTCATATACACATACGCCATTTGTCAAAGCTAATGTCTTTTTTCAAAGTCCAAATTAATATGTGTACTGATTATACATGAGAGAATTTACAGATAATCCTGTATGTTCCGATAGCAATCAGGACTACTATTGCTAAGCAATGCAATCATAAGATCCAATATCTTGTGACTACATTGCTTAGTGATGACAATCCTAGCAGTCATGTTTGCTGTTGTAACCCTAAATTATGTGAGCAGGAACCAGTGGGAGTCCCAGGGAAGGAGAATGGTGTAGGCCGCACACAAACTGGGTGGGATGGGTGCTGCGGTGCTAGGCAAGTGCAGAGCAGCCAGGTAATGGAAGATGCAATGGGAGTATAGGGTGCTGGGGGCTCTTACCAGAGTGATTGGTAACTTTTCCTGCTGGTTTCCCCATTGAGTGTGGTTGTGGGAAGCTGGCAGGGAAGGGCGCAAATAATGATCATGAGGTGGTGCAACCATCATAAGTACAACCCAGTTGCCAAGTAGTTGAATTGAGATCATGTGATCGCATGTGGTACAATGTCCAGAACTTTGAAGACCAGTCGTCAGGACCACTTTTTTTAGTGTCATCACAGTTTTAAACAGTCACTGAATGAGTGGTTGGTAAGCAAGGAGTACCCTGTATGCCCTTATTCAAAGACACTACATTGTTTGTCAACTTTACAGCCCAATTTCTGGTTGTACTTTTTCAATAAATAGATTAGGCTCTGAACCTATATGGTTATTAAAGACAACAAGAGAATCCCTACTGAAGAAGTTCCCACTTTCCTTTGCTTGTATTTCGGATGTAAGAGAGTTGCCTTCAGCCTTCAAGCTTTCCCCATGTTTTCAGCTCTTGTAGCCATACACAGTCCATTTCTACTTGAAAACCCTTTTTACTCCATATACTTGTGCTATATGGTTACTCATCTCTCCTGACCCAGCACTTATGCTCCTGTCTTCCTACTGTTTTAAAGAACTCCACCTGGGTTGTTGCATGCAGTGAATTTACTTCTCTTGCTTCTTTGCAGAATCTCTGGTCAGGTTCCCCCCACTTTGGCTCTGTCTCAGTTAGTCTTGCCCACTGAAGGGTGGCTCCAAAGGTTCCCATTTCTTCCTAGGATTGGCGCTGAGTTGCTTGCTTTGGACTTTTCTCGCTATAGTCTTACTGCCTCAACTTCTTTGTCACCACACCTATACATGCTCTGGGTTTCTTATCTGTTTAATGGGATACTGTCCAATGAAATAGAAGGTGGAGCTGACTTAAATCTCTTTCCCATACAATGTTGAAACTCTGGATCTCAAGAAGGAAGGAGAAATGTAGTTTGTTTGTGGCAGTGTGTTTATCCTTTCACCTGGGCTAATCATGCACTACCATCGTTTTCTATTAATTGCAATCCTGATGCAACTGCTGTTTTGATGCATTTATGGAGTGGAGTCATAAATCCACATAACTACATTAAGATGATCTATCTTCTTAATGCATCTATTTGAATAATAAAAAATATAATAAACAAAAGTAGACTTACCTGGATTGCTTACTTCTTTCTGTCTTTGTTTTTTCATTCTTAATAGAATACTATCATTGATATACGTATGGTCCACATCCAGGGTCTCTGATCCAATTCTTGTTTGAGTTCCTTCCTTTTAATTAACAAAATTAAAGATAACTATAATAGACAAAATTAAAATATTGCTCCTAAAATTCAATTACATTTTTTTTTTACAAATTTTCAATAAATCTAAATCAACATTTTAAAAACGAATATTATACTTATCATCTTTTTGGGAACAATCCCAAATCTTTTGGAGGTATATCATACAAAGCAGCTGCATAATGTGCAAATTCTGATCAAAACCTCAACAACATTTGTGTTTACCAAATCTTGGAAATTCATAGTTTTTCATATTTTAAACAAGTATAAGAATGATTTGAAGTTTGTAACAGATAAACTTCATTGAGCACTTCTATAAATGAAGATAATTATATCAATTTTGTTTAGAATTGATACAGGAATGGAACTATATTTTCATGGTGATTCAAAGAAACAGAAAAACAAAAGAGTAATACTGCACTGCCAAATACTTCAGGCAATTTCATTATACAAAATGAAGTTTAAGTTAAATTTTGAACTTCTCTACTTTAGGCTTATGTCATAAATATTTATCCATAATTATACTGTGTACATATACACAATTCAGTTTGTACCTATCTGAAATTTATTGAACAACATTCTGAAGTATCTCTTCCCATTTAAAAAGCCAAAGTACTTTTAACATGAATGTAATCCTCCAAGAGTCTGATTAGGATAGCATATAAATTGGTGATCTATATAGGTAAGATAGATATGCAAAGGTTTGCTGCCAAAAACCTGCTTGGATACAGTATTACTTTAATTTTTTTAAGTTAAGGGTGACATTACTAGTGGTATGTCAGAATGAAGATATTCTTCATACAATTCTCTAAAACAAGGAGTTCCTACATTCAATCTTTTCATATAAATATCATAAGCAAATTACAAATGAAAATTCATAAGAAAAGTTTCTAAAAATATCAATGTTTCTAAAGATATATTTACACAACTTTTCATATTTTTAATGGGTTATAATGACCAAAGTGGTAAATGAGGAAGTAAAAAAGAAGAAGATAATACTTTTGGTGAGAGCAGAGAAGACATATTAAAAGAAACTTTTTGAATGAGAAGTTGGAATAACATTTTCTTGATAATCATCAAGTAGCCCTTGGCTTATGACTGTAACCCAGAATTACAATTGTAAGTCATGCTGGTAGTTAAGAGGGTCATCATGTGACTGACCTAACCTCACAACTTTTTTTGTGGTGGTCGTTAAGCATTTGTCTAGCAAAAAACAACCTAAATCAGGTCATAGGACCACAGAATGCCACAAACATGTAACTTCATGTGCCAGTTGTGCCCTTTCCTGGTTCATAAGACTCTGCGCACAGTCCCTTACGGCCATCTCCCAGTTAAATTACTGCAAAACGCTCTACATGGGGCTAGCCTTGAAGAGTATTTGGAAACCACAACCGATACAGAATGCAGCAGCATGGAAAGTTCTGGAGGCCTCTTGGTGGCACCTGTGACATTATACGTGAGCTACATTGGGTACTAGTTTGCTTCTGGGTACAATTCAAGCTATTGGCAATCATCACCAAATCATGCTTATACTTGTTTAAAATATGAAAAACTCTATGAATGGCCTTTATGGCATGGGTCCAGGGTACCTGAGGAACCATCTTACCCTGATGGGACTAACCTGCCCCACTTATTCAGCAGAGCCTACTGCAGATCACATTGGCCAAAAGATTTCGTCTGATGGAATCCAGGAAAAGAGTCTTTTCTGGTGTTCTCTCATCACAGGTGAGATCTGCCCCACACTCCTGTTCTGACCCAGCTCCCCAAACACAACAAACCCTCTGTAGTTGAAGCAATGACTCCTTTATTAGGAGCGCCAGCAGCCCGGGCAAAGAGTTTCTCTTTCACCACAGGCTAACAAGTCTGTCCAGCAGGGAGATGAATAGTTGTCTGCCACATCTATTCATTTCCGCTCCCTGCTTTTATCCCCAGAGCTAGGGTGGGGCTTCGCTAGCAGCGGTGGCTCTTCCTTCCCAAGGATCGGCCTATGGATTTCCACTGCTCTCCTCTCCTGTGCTTTCTGCGCATCCACGCATCAGGAACTGGACCCAGCTATTCCTCCTCTTCTTCATCAGCCACCTCCAGGCCTGGGAGCTGTTGACTCTCCATCTGAGCGCTGACAGATGGGCAGGATCCCCTTCTGTCCCTCTCTCTCTGCCAGCTCCATTCCCTCTTCCCCCTCGGAGCTCTCAGGTTGCCTTGATGCTGATCCTGACTCCCATGCCTCCTCTTCATCTGATTCAGCTGCTGGAGGGTCTGGCGGCTGACAGGCCACAACAACTTCCAGAAAAGTTTAAAATCTTGGCTCTGCCACTTGGCCTGAGGATGGCTTGATGGGACAGATAAGGTTCTCACCTCCAGGCTCAACTTGGTTCTTAACTTTTAATCTTTTATTCTATATTTAATGTTTTTTTTAGCACTTTTTAACTTTGCTATTATATTATAAGCCACCCAGAGTCACTGTATTAGTGAGATGGGTGGCAAGAAATTTAACAAACAAACAAATAAATGTGGCAGTTACTGAGAGCCCAAATTGCAGCCTCATGACTACTTGAGGGGCTATTGGAACTTTGAATCGGATCGTAAGTCCCTTTTGGGAGGTCCATTGTAACCTTGAATGGTCATTAAGTGAGGATTACCTGTACATGTTTAAAGATTTTAATAACATGAAACAGTTTCTATGCGTATTGTATAAAGAACACTGTTTTAATGTAAAGTTATGTTTAGGGATTAGCTGTAACGCTTTGCATTATCAATAATGTATATCATTTTTATTTAGCCTAAATTTTACTTTCAAGAAAAAATGATAGTTTTGTTTTATTTCATTCTTAATAGATCAAGAGTCTAATTTATTCAGGTGAGTTCAATGAGCAAAACTGTAAAATTCCTTACCTTTGTGTCAATTAGAGTAACATCCATTTTGTATTGAGAAAGGTCAGCTCCTGGATCTATACTCCACTGCACATTTTCCAAAGATGTTTTATCTGGAAAAGAAAACAGAAGTTTTAAGTGCAATGACTGTTCTATAGTCACAAAATTCCATACTTATAGTAATCCAATATAAAATACAAATTGTAGCCTGTATAATTATAGACTTCAGGTGTCATAAACACAAAAAGCTATACAAGACAATATGCAAGTAGTAAGTTAAGAGAAGATCCTAGAAACAAAGATAGCATGGAAAGATCTGTAGCTGGAAGCATGGTTTGGTTATCATAATACCAGCACTAATGCCGGAGGAGCGTATTGTATTACATTATTTTACAGTACCGGAGAGAGTAATTCTAGAGAGCCAGTTTAGTGTAGTTGGTTAAGGAATCAGGCTAGAAACTGGGAGATCTAGAACTGGGAGCCTTGGACATGAAGCCAGATGGGCGACCTCAGGCTGGTGACTTTCTCTTAGCCCTAGGAAGGAGCAATGGCAAACCATTTCTGAAAAACCTTGCCAAGAAAATTGCAGGGATCTGTCTGGGCAGTCTCTGAGAATCAGAACAGAACTGAACAGAAGAAGAAAGAAATGAGCAAAGGAGTTAGATTCAAAACCTGTGATAATCCTATTCATTTATACATTTATGAGTAAAACGATACCTTGCTCAAATTGTGTGATTTTTGTCACCCTGCAAGGGTTTGGCTGAAGTACCGATGCTGGCTCACCCATTCCATGTCCCAATCTTACTCTCTTGTGTATTAGTTCCTGATCACCAGCAACCTCCTACCAAAACAATTGAGAATAAGCAACATCCTAATTTTTGGAATAGAAATACTATCTACCTATGCATATATTCAGTTGCATTTATCTTCTGATCATCAAACTTATATGCAGAAACAAAAGTAATCTCCTATGTACCTTGCAAAATCTCTACAGGAAGAAATTAATTTTCAGTTTCTCAAAAAACTCAGAGTTCAGATAATGGTGCATTATAAAATAAATGCCTTAATCACATACTTACTTTTATACTGTCATCATTTTGCAAAGGTGGATTAGAAAAATTAGCAATTTCCTCTTTTACTTCAGGCTCTTTCACTGGGGACATTTTGGTAAGAGATTTTAGGACTGCTTCTTGTACGCAGGGATCCTCTTGTGAATCTTCGTTCATTACAGAATTACTGTTGGTGATTTTAGATGAAGAATCTTTCACTAGAGGTTGAAAAACATCATGGAGAGTTGCCTGCCTCATTTTTATCTTGGAACTCTCAGCAATTATTTTTTCACAGGGAAAATCAGAGCGATCGGACAGATCCAAAGGTTTATCAATCGTGTTATCTCTGGCAATAGGAAAAAGATCTGCATGGGACGGAAAAGCATTTTCTTTTTCACAGCGGATTATGTGGTTGCTCTTGTCATCATTTTTTTTCCTTTTAGAACATCTGTTTCTTTTCTGTGATGCAATACCGAAGCCACCTTTGATGATGTCACTTTTATCCAGATGTGTATTGGTCAAACATGTTATGGATTCCTCTGAATTCTGTTTCAAAGCCACTTGCCTACTAATTGGGGCTTGATTGAGAACTGTTGCTATTTCAGTCCCAAGGCTCACAAAAGGAATGTCTTCAGATTTTGATCTCACTTTCTCAGATCTTGAAAGGGAAGAACTGTTGATGGAGCTGTTTTTCAGATTTGATTTTTTCTCAGCTGCTAAAACAGATGGAGAGTAAACTAAGCTACTTTTAATATTGGCAGTTGCCCCAAAAACAGGAGAAGGTATCTTGGAATCCCACATAGGTGCAGAAAGATCCTCAGATGGGTTGGAAAATCTGAACAGAATTACAATTTATAAATAAATAAGTTTAAAGGAAATGACAAAACAAGACTCTTTTGTCTGCAAATACTTTTAATGGTTTTGGTATATATATTATTTATATCATGTTGCTGCAAAAAATATTTAGGCTGATTAAATTTTAAAAAGTTAAAACCTTGAAAATGTATGAGCATTTATGTGTAAGAATTAAAAGGATTAAAATTAATAATACAACAGGTTCATAAGTTGAGCAGCAGATTCAGGCACTTGGGGAATCATAAAAAAGCTGTTAAAGACCCAACATTATAAAAACATATAAGTAGGTAGCAGGCAATTTCTATAGAAAAGGAATTTTTAAAACCAGGTATTATCTTTGAGAACAATATGCTCCTAGTAGTTATCCACTTATCACAAGTAATAGGCTAAAGTATTTATAGGAATATATCCAAATATAACTCTAAAGTATTAATAAATATGTGGGAGAATATGATCTTTCCATTCTTTAAAAAAAAAGGAAGACTCACTCTAAATTGTCAGTATTTCTTTTATAACACCCTTGAGCCAATTGTTTTCTTGCAACTCCAAGTGGTTTGCTGTCAGGTTCCTATGGAACAAAAATATATGATTTCAGGAATAATTCCAATATTGCACAATGTAATTTTCTAATGTGCCCCAACTATATTTATTCACTTAGTGAAAAAAGAATATTATTATTAATTGACAATCTTAAGACCAAACCAACGAACTGATTGGGGCAAACATCCCAGATACAAACATTGTGCCATATCAGATACACATGTATAGAGTTCTTATTAAAAAATTTAATTCTCAGTGAGATTTGTTGGATGGAAAAGGGGATATAAAGTACATATAGAACCTTGAATACCGAAAAGGTTGAGCGAACCGTTCGTTGGCTTCCTAAGCAAGTATTTCATAGTCTTCAATTTATGATCAAAATTTCCATTGCTAAGCCAGACAGTTGTTAAGTGAATTTTGCCCCATTTTATTATCTTTCTTGCCACAGTTGTTAAGTGAATCACTGCAGTTGTTAAATAAGACAGTTGTTAAGTGAATCTGGCTTTCCCATTGGCTTTACTTTCTGAAGGTTGCAAAAGATGATCACATGACCCCAGGACATGCAACCATCATAAATACATGCCAGTGGCCAAATTTTGATCATGTGACCATGTGGATGCTGCAAGTCGCATGAAAAATTGTCATAAATAACTTTTTATTCAGTACCATTGTAAGTTTCATCAGTAACTAAACAAATAATTGTAAATTGAGGAATATCTGTTTACTTGGTTTTTAAATATGTATTTATATCATAATTTTCAAATGCAAATAAATATATTCATGTATTACTAAGGAATTAGTACATAAATGAAACGTTCATCAAGTAGCACTTTTGAATATTAGCCTGTTTGCCTCTGTGAATTTTCCTGCATAGAGTAAAAATATATTTCAAGAACTGGGTCAGTTTTTAATCATATATTTTGAAAATATTGTAGAAAAAATACTTGTGACGAGAGGAAGGTAGCAAGAAATGATGAGAGATTAAACACCAAGTCCTATAGAGAAATGTGAAAAACTAAATACATTCACATTGACTTATAAACCATGGATTATTTTCTAGTATGGGCTTTTATGTCAAATTAAATAAAAATAAATGAGCCGTTATCATGACTTAGTATAATGTGGGAACAGTTAAGGGACCAATATAATTATACAAAAATAATTATGAATGAGGTAAAAAACAACCAGCCTGTGTGACTAAACCACCAAGAGTGTTTAATGCTATCTGTATTAAAATTATTCAGTATGCCTTCTCAAACTTCGTTCTGAAAGCACAGTACTTTTTATCCTATGTTCATGTTATTAAAAAATGAATTATGTTCCAAAACTATAACTAAAGAACCCCTGTAAAACAATGAATAGTTATATTTATTCAGCAAAGAAATGCATATAGCAGTGCAAAAAGCTTTTGTCTATTCCTTCATGCTTCTAGTAATTTGCTTTCTAGAAAATTGAGGCCAAACATTCCTCTAATTTTCTTTGAAAAAATTATGCAGATGCAGGAATGATGTAATAATTTCATTTGGCATGATTAAAATCAGTAGTGGTTTGCTACCGGAGCGCCCGAATTTTTACGCAGCTGCCGGTGACCACACATGTAAGCTTAATTATGTTATGGTGCTTCCTGCGCTTGCGCAGGAAGCAAAATCACGCGAGGAGACGCTTCCTCGCACGAGATTTCAGGATTTTTTTGCTTCCACGCATGCGCATCCTCGCGCTCCATAACGCAATTAAGCTTACACGTATGGTCACTGTCAGCTGCATAAAAATCCGGGCGCTCTGGTAGCAAACCACTCCTGATTAAAATGTACAGATAGACTGCAATTTTTAGAATTTACCTTTTTATTTATCTTTTTGGGAAAAGATCAGAAGAATCCATTATAAATGGATTGTACTGTACTGTTCTTAACAGCTGGCGCAGTGGTGGGTTGCTCCCAGTTCGGCCCTGCCGGCGGGAGGCTCCGCCCACCTGCCCGGGACACTTCTACGCAGGAACTAAACTCTTGTCTATGAAGATTTATGATAGATCTTAAAAATAGTACTTACACGTTCATCACATTCAAGTGTTTCTGCAACAATTGCCTTCAAATTAAAATGCACTGAATTGGGACATTTTTCTTTCACTTCATTGCCTGTACCAATGGAAAAGGAAATCAGCAAAAATACACAAGATAAATACTTTCCCATTCTTGGTAATGGTCTTTTCAAACTTTTGTATACTGAATTAAGATTTAGGTTTTGCATCTCCTATCTAAAGAAGAAGGAAATCATATTGGTTAGATTGGTACAATCTTATGCCAAGACATTTACAAGCTATTGAACACTGAAATATTCTTTTTGCTAATCAGTCTTGTTCAGAAATGACCACATTTTGGTTAGCTAGGGTTTTGAATCCATGTAGGAAGCATTGCTAAATTCTCTCTTGTTAGTCATAGTTTGTATTATGAGGTCAACATCTAGTAATAAACGTATTTTAATTTCACTAGTTCTGGTAGAGAGCAATTATCGCATTTATATGGACAAACCAAGTGTTAGATTCAACTCATTCTTTAAACCTCTAAACTGCTTTGCTTTCATTAGATGTACAAAACTAGTTGTCATACAGTAAACAGGAAGCTACTGGTTTTTTGTGGTTTATTAGGTCAAGATTTTTGCTCCATTTTGATTGGTTTTATCATCTACTGTACAGTAGTATAATCTCAATATTGAAAATCAATATGTCAATATTGAAATCCAATTGTATGACTATTTAATATTGTCTTATCAATGCTGTCAACAAACACATTTTTTCAAATGTTTGGTAGTCCATATTTAGGTTATATATTTATAGGTAAAAATATTCAAAAAAATAGTATGTGGAATATTGGTGAAACCAAGAGAAAATGAGAAATACATAATAGTTCTGAATCAAAGTGGTTTTATTCTATGAAATGGAATTGAATATATTAATACATGCATGGAAGTACAGATGTGGAGTGGAATTGAATGTATATGTACAGACATGTACATTAATTAGGAATGAAAAATACTAAAACATGTAATGCTATAATGCTATAATAATGCTATAATAAAGTTTATTATGGATGAGTATGAAAATAGTAATTTGTAGATTGATGATAATTGGTTTGAATGGTGAAAAGAATGGAATGAAAGGCGTAGGGATGACTTTTGCACAAAAACTGTGCAAAATTCTGATTACTATGAAAGGGAACAGCATCATATGCATCTATGTGTTTGTGTGTGTGTGTGCGCGCGTGCGCCTATGTATTGCAGAAATAGTTCTTTTAATATATAGATATTAAAAAGAATAAATTAAAATAACTGTTATTAGAATCCTTGCCAATTTATGTTTTTCAATGCTGCTTGAAAAGTGAAGAATCTGAAAAGCATAAAAAAGCATTATAACAATGCCATCACTCTTGTTGCTAAGCAAAAATAACCAAGCTGACCTTAAGTGACTGACCAAAGAAATCAGTATTTATTAAAGCTACCTCCTGTTTTTCAGCCAAACTGGCTCCTAAAGGGCTAAAAACAAAGAACTAAAATAAATATACAAGCAATAAATAATAGAAAAACACAGATTAAAAGGAGGCAGGGAGAAAATATTCATGCTTTTGATCCCTGCACATTGCTTTGGTGATGTACTAACTCGCTGAGGTTCTTTATTGCTTCTTGAAGACTGACAGGATATCTTGAAGAAAATTATTTTTAAATAATTCATGGCACATATAAAAGACTTGTCTGAGTAGCTCTAATTTGGCCTCATCATCAAGATTACATTCACCATAACTTCTGTGACAAACTTCTAACTTAACCAAAAATGTATATCCTTATAACATATCTATATCAAATTTTCTGAGTGAAAAAACAAAAAACAAAAACCCAGAACCCACTGAATACTATTCTAATACATTTAAAAACTTATTAAAAACATAAAACTTTTCTTTTACAATATACATAGAAATTGAAATTTTAAAATTTTAACTTATGTTTCTTAACCAAAAATCAATTACACTAAAATAGTATTGTCTGGATTTATCAATATTAAAACATGTGCATATTAAGTTTCTGTGGCAGTAATTTTTAACTTAGAATCCCCCC
>JANHGD010003531.1:0-10151 GCA_027560375.1 Imantodes cenchoa | reverse complement strand
CTTACAGACCTGTTATGTTATGTTATGTTATGTTATGTTATGTTATGTTATGTTATGTTATGTTACGTTACCTTATATGTTATGTTATGTTTTATATTATATTATAATATCTTATGTTGTCGTTATTATTATTGTTGTTGTTATTGTTATCTTTCCTTTCAGCAGGACAATCTGAGGGGAACTTAGCCGAAACCCACTGGAAAACCCGCTTCCCTTTCCCTTTCCCCGCCTTTCACGCGTCACCTTGCCCATTGACGTGCAGGCGGGGAGCGGGACGAGCCATCCCTCAGAGGCGAGGGAACAGAGCCACGAAGAGGCGGGGTTAGAACCAGGTACCGCTAAAATCTATTGGTGGGGCAGAGAGCAGCGCCGGCTCCTTATTGGGCGCGTGGAGGGAAATTAGCAGAGGAGGCGGCGGCGGGGGCGGAGTCGGGGGTTTCCAGTTAATAGGCGGGTTACAGGATGGGGTGGCGGGAGGTGACGGTTGGTTGGTTCCGAGAACCGGGACGGGGAACTGAGGTACTGGGCTAAGGGAGCGGGTCCTCCGTTGTCTCGCGGGGCAGAGCGCTTGGCGTGAGGTGGAGGGGCGTGCGCGCGCGTGAGGGGAGAGCCCGCGAGCTGCGCGGTTTTGTGAACGTGTGACGGTTACGGGGATTGCGATATAAGCAGAGGTCTTTAAACTTGGCACCTTTAAGACTTGTGGGCTTAAAAAATGGTCATAAATCATTTTTTTCACTGCCATTATAATTTTGAACAATCACTAAACTAATAGTTGTAAGTCAAGGACCAACCTGCACGTAAAAGCAGGATAGTGCATTACATATAAAACATTTTCTAAAAACAATATTTTTTTAGAAAAGGCATTTCCTAAAAACAATGAAATGCCCTGAAAAAAATTAACAATAAAATATCCTTTTTAAAAATCAATTAAAATCATAAAGAAAAAAAAACCCCAGCCACTTACCAATAGGCAGAATCAACTGCTCTCCGATGTGATGGATGCTGGAATGATGTAGCAGGCGACCAGATGCTCCGGAGTACGGCTGAAAGTAAGCTGGGCTGGAGGCACACAGGGACAACCCAGTTAGCTAGGATCGCCTGGCAAGGAGCTGAGGCTGCTTAGCCAGCCAGGCAAGACCAGGGACTGGGGGGAAGCAGCAAGAAAAGACTTAGCCAAGCACCGCTGGGCTTCCCAATCTATGCGAGCCCAGGGAATGGCTGCAAAGAAGGCCTCCGCCATTCCTGGGGCTCGAGCAGACCACAAAATCCGACGCTGCTCTCGGTAGTTACCTCCTACCATTGCGCACCCTGTGAAGACTTCCTCTGAGCACCGCTGGGCTTCCTGGTCTATGTGAGCCTGGGGAATGGCTGTAAGAAGGCCTCAACCATTCCCGGGGCTTGAGTAGACCGTGAAGCCCGGCACCGCTCTTGGCAGATTCTTCCTCTCCCCCTTCCGTCTGTGCCCGCAGCCATAGGCTAACTTACCTTTAGGCAGCTGCAGGAGGAGGTAGGCAAGCCGGGAAGTTAGGAAGTGATGACGCGAAGGCAAGAGGCGAGACTGCATCATGACCGCAGTCTATATCGGACTCTCAGAGGCAAGGTCATCGGCGAGCCAGAAGGTCAGTGAGCGGCTGGTGGGTAAGCAGGCTGGGCAAGCATGATGCGGATGGGTGGGGCGAGTGAGTGAGCGACTGGTGGGTAGGGAGGCAGCGCGTGGGCAGTGCCGGAAATTCAACTTACAGCCATGCTGGAAACTCGCATTTTTCTTCTTCTGCGCAGGCGCAGAAAAAGAAATTTTTTTACAAATTCAATTTTTTAAAAAATTTTTTTAAAAAATAAGATGGTGGTGCCCACAGACCGGTACCTACCGAACCGACCTGGTTCGGTGATGTCATCATGATGTCACCAGCAGGTTGCTATCTGAGCGAACTAGTCCGAAGCGGGAGGAACCCATCCCTGATAAAGATTGAACACCATTACCCTCCATTGCTGCAAAAAAGAGAGCAAAAGAGAGACAATTCCTATTAGAAAAAAATGGAAAATCTATTCCTGTTCTAATAATTATCTCCTGAATGACAAGTTGTTTGGCCTTAATCATTTAAGAGGTAACACCCTGGCTGTGCCTGTCCATATGACTATGAGTTTTACAGCTGAATTAGTCTAATGGTCATATAATTTCCTCTACTTGATGCCTTTTAGATATTTGGTTACGGAATCTGGGCTTTGGAAACTGAAATTCTTCACATCCGGAGAGCACCAGATTGGAAGAAGCTGATATGTACAGTATATGTTGGAAAACCCCTAAAAGTTATAAGGAAGAGAAATGTAGACATGCACATACATACAAAGCAAAGCAAAAATGGTAGAGAGTATTTCAGGTGGATGGTCATAACATTCCCAACCCATAGATATTGCGAAATTTTGCATTTTCTTTTTGAATGCATTCTTTGTGGTAGGAAAAAAAGACAGAAGAATCTGTGGGCAAACACAGGAAGTTTCCAAAGACAATGACTTCTGTTCCTCTCCCCATGAATTTCCATGACTGAGGGAGGAGAATTGCTCAATACTACTCAGGGAGTACAAGATTATATTTTCTTTAGTAAACAAATCTATTACAGTTGCTTAGAAGTATTACTAGGAGAAAGATTTGTTTACACATTGTCCAGATGAAGAATAGGAGGCAAAGGGACAGCAGGGGTGCAGGAACAGATTCTTTTCATGTCCTAAATTGTAGGACCTAAAATCTTAGTATTAGACCAAATGATTCCACTTCCTGCAAAAGTTTCAGAGATAAAAATCTACATAGGTGTCAATCAATCTCTGCTATAAAAACCCACCAGGGGTTTTTGTTGCCCAGGGAATTGGTATCCATACAGAAAATATTAGAAATTTGGTAGTTAGTAACTTACTTTTCATTGAGGATATAGCTGGGATAGAATAAGTTCTCCTTCTAAGGTGCCCTTGTTTTATAGAAAAATCCTGAAAACCTAACTTTTCATCTTCTTAAAATGGAAAATGTCTGGGTTTTCCCTCAAAACAGGAACCATCTCACTTATTCTTTCCTTTTTTGAGCTTTGTAATTTAATTCCCTTGTGGCTGAAACCCCAGATTACTTTTTTTTTAAAGGTAAAACAACATAAATTGCAAATTCCCTCTGCATTATTAAGTTACATTTTAGGAAATATTTTAACTTGGTATTCAGGCTGACACAAATTATGCTAATTTTACCAATAAACTCTTTGGCTTCAGAATTCACACCAACATTTCTGCGGACAGAAACTGATTTTATTGCTTGAGATACGCTTGCTGCATGCTGTATGGTTAATAAGGCTTCATTGTAGCTGAGCTCTCTCTTGTAAATGCTATTGGAATGTACATGATGTAGTCTTTTTTAGATTATTATAATCCACTGGGTAGTTTTATCACTTCCTTCTTGCACTTCTAGTGGTTTTATATTAATGCATGCAGAATAGATTTGCATACATTCAGAGGCAAAAATACACAGGATTATCAGCCACAACTTACTGGAATGCATTCTGTTCAAGGCCCGTGAAAAAGAAATACATATTATTCTGGTATATATTGAAATATTGGCTCTGTATTGTATAGTTCTGGCTGAACAGGCCTTGTAACGTATTTAGCAGGACTGTATATAAATAAAGATAAGCTTGGAGCAGACCTTATAATAATATGTTGGGTTAATTGCATTTAATTGTGCCTATTGACATTTGTATTGATTTTCATATTGATTAAAAACTGTTCATGCTTTTGGGCTTCTGAGTAAATTTACCATGGTTTTTTTCTGGATAAGATGCCTGGACTGAATGCTGAAAATGTGTTGCAGTTATCTCAGCCTAACCCACATGGCTCATTCCAGAAGATGATGATGATGGGTTATTCATCCATTCCTTGGCAGTCATGTTATGGGTTTCCATTAGAGCTTATCCTATCACTCTTTAATATCAGCATGAACTACTGAAGTAGGTAAAGCAGTAGCAGAAAAATAGACAGAAATATTAATGTTATTTGGGTGATACCCAACTGTTCATTCTTTTTATATTAGGGGAGATTGTAGGTGTTCTGAATGTGTGCCCTTGTGTGATAATGGACAGAATAAAGGTCTAAACAACCATCTCCAACTTAGGTATCCTCTAGATGTAGAGATCAACTCTCACATTTTTCAACAATCAGCATGTATAATAAGAATGTTGGCAGAGCACCCAAGCTATGGAATTCTGACCTAAAACCTGTTTCAGAATTTGGAATATTGTCTACTTAAATATATTTGAAGGAGGCTGTACCAAATTGGAACTCTGTTTATCATCCTAAACCAGGAACAGGCAAGCTCTGGACTCTGTGGGATGTACTCTGTGTATCAGAAAGCTAATGTAATAAGGAAGTAATCAAATTCAGTATTTATGGATGGGCAAGGGGGACAAATGATAAAAATAGTATCGTTCTGTTGTGATACAAACTCCATCTCTTTTATATGTGCATTACATACAAGAAAGAAATTGAGCTTGTGTTGCAATATTGCAATTTTGTTTTCATCATTTTGATGCAAGTTATAGGTCCTCTAGATATCTCTGGTGGGCATAGCAGCTATTTCCAGGAATGTCTTTTTTTTTAAAGGTAGAGTTATATATGGATTAAATGTGTTATATCTAAACAGATCTTAAGCATCTTTTAAAATGTATTATTAAAATGATAAAAAATTGCATCATTTAAAAATATTCCAAGCGATCATATCCTTCCATATGCCTAATTAACCCTAATTAATGATTTCTGATTAAATTAAAAAGGAATGATCAAATTTGCCTCAGTTTACTCTTCTTATTACTGATATGCAACTCTTTTCAAACACTTAATATTTATTATATTATTATAAGTTTATTTTTACAAAATTATATGCTATCAAGTAAGATTTGTTATTAATTATATAGAATCTAAATATATAACCATAAATTTATTTTAAGTTTTTTCCCATTTAACTTTCTGGCTTGTATGAAGGCTTTAATCTAAAAATAAGCATACATATAACATGTCAACAAACTGCCTTGCTACTGATAAGTGGAAACTTGCTTCTGTTGGTTATACAAATAGTTTCTTTTTGTACCTTTATTTGAAAATGAAGCATTTTAGATATGCTGTATTGGATTAATAATATTGAGTTGAAGTCCACACATCTTCAAACTGCCAAGGCTGAGAAACACTGTCCTATAGGCTTTATTTACAGGATTTAATCTTTAAAATTAGGTATGGCTGGTGTGTGTGTGTGTGTGTGTGTGTGTGTGTGTGTACATTATTTTGCTGTCTCTCTATGTGTAATTAATATTGCCCTACAAAGCCCCCTTAATCAGAATAAGACATCAGAATGCCTTCAGGAACTGCCACAGGAATACTAATGGGAGACTAAAATGAGGCATAGAGTGAGAACTCTGTATCTTAATGCCAGAGGCAGCTTGTTCCCTCCCTCCCTTCGTTTGCATTGCCCCCAGGGAGGATATGTCCGTTAAGCAAAATGCCGGGCTTAACAGTGCACAGCTAGCAACGGGGTCTGTTGTGGCTCAGAGTAAGTCTCCTTGGCGGTGTTTGTTGTTGTTCGGATGGTGCAGGGAACTTGGCAGATGCAGAGCAGCCTGTTTCCCAGTTGGTCCTATAGTCAGGAAAATCTCACAGCCTGTGGAGGAGACAGGCTGACTGAAAGAGCCAGCCAGCTCCACTGCAGATAAGTTAATGTACACAGAGTGGACATAAATTACCACGACCCTCAGCGGCAGGACATTGGCCAGGGCCTGTCAGAGAGAGGACAAACGTCGGCAAGCTGTGCGTCTCCCTGACTTTTACCTCTAGATAGAGTTGCGTATTGCCCTACAAGGAAGGACCTCTTGGAGCCAGAGTTTCCTTGAAAACAGCTGCGTGTCCCTGACACCTACAAGCTAATGCAATTTTAATCAGAGGAATTAGTAGAGGGCGCTGACTGTTTTTCCAAGCTATTTGCATGGGAGCAACATGCATATTCGCCTACTTTGTGACATGATTGACAATTCCATTATATATCTTTATCTGAAGCCCATATTTCCTCTTCTTCCTCTCCAGAGATCATATTTTTTTTCCATCTCTACCCACAAGTCCTGCCCTATGGATCATGTTTAGATAGCAACGTTGAAAATGAAAAGTTTTTTTTTAACAGAAAATAATTAATACATCTCGAATTAAAACCAGACAATAATCTTGGTGGGTGCCTAATTTAGGGTTTGCTATAAGTTCTGAGTCATATTTCTGGATTACTATGAGCTACACAGTTAATATGCTTTGCTGGTTCAGATGTACATCCTTATTTGTCTCTATTGTTTTAAATCAATCATTCTGCCTGAGTTGTATTTATCTTAAAAGGCATGGAACATTGGTCAGAGAAATGGGCTACATCACTATCTTTACCTGACTTGTAGATAGCCTGGTGCAATCTAAACTTTATCAAACATGAATAAACTGCAAAGCAATTTGCAAATATTCCAGTGACCCTAAAAGCAAAGGATGTTTCCTGGAGCCATGTTTCCTAAACACATTGATAATAACTTGTGTTGGGTTTCAGTGTTTGATGCAGAATGAAAGAAAGCAAAAGCTCTGTAGGTTCCAGTACATGTAAGATGTAATACTAACTATGCTTTTTGGAGGACGGAGGGACTTATGAAAGAATAAGCCATCATAAAATCCATGTGATTTTATTTAAAGATACCTAAGATACCATTGAAGCAGACTGTTGTAAATTCAAGTATTTGAATTTAATGGCGAGAGTCACCATGTGCATAATTATTGCAACAACTTTTCCCAGCCTACTCCTTTCCCACATGGTCCTCTGTCTCTATCTTCAGGTAGTTTCCACCAGTCCCACTCAGCACAGCCATAAGTTGTACCGGTAGGAGATGACAGCTGTACTTCAATTTAGTTGGAGGCACAGGTAGTTAGGGTTGATCCATAACCCTGAGTACCTTTCCCCACTGATGCATTGAAGTACTATTAACCTATCTCTGAGCAAATCAAAATTATACTAGCATGAAATTTGCTAAGCCCATTGCTGATTCTTATCCTGCCTCTATTAGTTCTGTTCCCAGTGACCGTCTGTCATCTAATTTCCCTCCAAGCTCATGGGTGAGAAAGCCTTGTTGATTTAATACATCCTGAGTCTGCCCCTGGAGAGTGTTGCAGTTAGGAGAAAATGGTACTTTAATACCGATCCAATTAAGGATGATAGACGCTTGTCTCACTCATGGGCTGAAAGTGTGATGAAGGGACACAGCAAGAGGGAAAAAAGATGCCACCAGGGTATATGGTTGAGGAAAAGGCCCTTATGACAAACTCATTTGAAAATCATTTTAGCAAATTACTATTCCAGTGTTCTGTGTTTAAACAGGATTTCCCCTTCCAACTCGTTAATAATTAACTTGTTACAAAGTTATTATTATCAAATCTAACACTGAAGGTCATGGAAAGAATAAAGCACGTATCTGAAACGTAATAAATGGCAGAGCTGCATAGTTTACCTCAATGAGACTATCACATCTTAACATCATTTCTAGATTTCTTTGCTTTCTGGCAGTGTAAGCAAATGAAGCAAAACTATTCCTTTGGCACCAGGTGGTGAAATGCAAGGAGAAAAGTGAACCCCAAATGACCCTTTCTTTTGCACATGGCCTTCAACTACATTAGGAAGCCTTTTGTTCTAATATTTAGACAATGCCCAGAAACAAACATATAATCTTATCACTGAAAGGAATAAATTTACTCTTTTATAAAACTTGGTGGGATTCGTTAATCTCCGTAGGATAATTTATGGGTAAGACTTTTCAACATTTTCTGTTTTGGTTTGATTTTGGAGTTTCATTGTGCATAGTCTCTACTATTCTAGTTTTGTAGTTTTGCCAAAATATTCCTTCAAGGGCACGTACACAGACCAGGTATGCCAGACTACCTATGATAGGGTTTAGGCAATTTTTAAAGTACTAATAAAAGAATTGCTTCCAAGCAAATGTTCCTAGCATTAATAATCGAAATATGTTACAGGGAGTCCTCAACCTACGACCATAATTGAGCCCAAAATTTCTGTTGCTAAGCGTGACAGTTGTTAAGAGAGATTTACCCCATTTAGCAACCTTTCTTGCCACACATCTTAAGTGAATCATGGCAGTTGTTAAGTTAGCAACAGTCTTGTAAAGTGAATGTGGATTTCCCACTGACTTTGTCAGAAAGTCACAAAAGGTGATCACATGACCCCCAGACAACTGTAACCATCAGATATATGAGCCAATTGCCAAGTGGCTGGATTTTGATCACATGACCACAGGGATGCTGCAATGGTCATAAGTGTGAAAAATGGTCATAATTTACTTTTTTTCAGTGCCTTTGTAACTTTGAGCGATTACTAAACAAAAGGTTGTAAGTCTAGGGCTAACTGTATATGCACCATTAGGCTTTATGGGTTTGTTTTCTCTGCTAAGAAATGCTGAGAAAAACTGACATACCAAATTCTTCCCAATAAGCTCATAGTTGAGCAGAACCAGTCATTCAGGCGTAGATCCAACGCTTTTGTCAGTGTACCAGAGGATAATGCATATACAGCTGAGATTCCAGAAAGAGACATAGTTTAACTCCTTCCAAGAACTAAACATGCTTTCTTAGCCAAATATTTAAATTGTTGCTTTTCATTGCACAACCTCTAGTGGTTAAAACCTATAAAACCCTGTGAAAATAGACCGCCCTCAGCTTGTGTTGCTGTCATTTGTGTGTCCCTTTTCTATTTCATGTTTTCTCATCTAATATCACAGAACACATTTGTTTCTGTTACAGGACACTATATAATAGCTAGCACTGTGGCCATTTCCCTACCATTGAATAAAATCACTATATATCCTCCATTGGTTTCTATCTATAAACAAATAAAGTTATAACTAGTAGAACTAATCTTATTTCAATCTTTGACAGAGTGACCTAAATAAGTAGACCAGTGAAATGCTGTGGACATAGTATACTTAGACTTCAACAAGGCATTTGACAAAGTAGACCACAACCTTCTATACTTCTTGGTAAGCTAGAAAAAAGTGGAATAAATAGCATTACCACCATATGGATTTGTAATTGGCTGACAAAACCTTACTCAACAAGTAGTCCTTAATGGTACTACACCTACATGGAGGGAAGTAAGTAGTGGGGTATCACAAGCTTACATCTTAGGCCCAGTACTCTTCAATATCTTCATAAATGATTTAGATGAGGGAATAGAAGGGGAACTCATCAAATTTGCAGATGATGCTAAGCTGGCAGGAATAGCCAACACCCCAGAAGATAAGCTCAGGATCTAAAAATATCTTGACAGACTTGAACAATGGGCCCTATCAAACAACATTAAATTTAATGTGGAGAAAAGCAAGGTTTTACACCTAGGCAGGAAAAAAAGGTACAAGTACAGATTAGGTGAAACAGTAACTGTGACAAGAACCTTGGAGTCCTAGTGGATGATCACTTGAACATGAGCCAGCAGTATGTGGCAGCAGCCAAAAAGCTAATACAAATCTTGGTTGTTTAAACAGAGGCCTAGAATCAAAATCATGTGAAGTATTAGTACTGCTTTATAAATCCTTAGTAAGACCACACCTGCATCCAGTTTTGGTCACTATATTACAAAAAAGATGTTGAGACTTTGGAAAAAGTGCAAAGAAGAGCAACTAAGATGATTAAGGGCCTGGAGACAAAAATATATGAAGAACGGTTGCAGGAATTTGGTATGGCCAGGCTAGAGAAAAGAAGGACTAGGATATGATGGCGAACCTATGGCACGCGTGCCACCTGTGGCACCTGTGGAACCATATCGGAGGGCATGTGAGGCATTGCCCTATGTCAGCTCCAGCACGCATGCGTGTGCTGGCCAGCTGATTTTCGGCCTTGGGGAAGGCTGTTTCGCCCTCTGGAGGCTTCAGGGAGGCTTTCCTGAAGCCCTGGAGTGCGAAAAATGGCCCAATGGGCAAACTGGATTTGCTCACTATACTGTTTTTCGCATTCCAGAGGCTTCAGGAAGCTTCCCTGAAGCCTCTGGAGTGCAAAAAACAACACAACGGCAAACAGGAAGTCCGTTTTTCCGAACTTCCGATTTGCCT
>JANHGD010003530.1:36916-47065 GCA_027560375.1 Imantodes cenchoa | reverse complement strand
TTATGACTTTTATTGGCTGTAAACTGCCCTGAGTCCCTAGGGAGAAGGGCGGTATAGAAATTAAATAAATAAATAAATAATAAAAAATAAAAAAAATAAAAAAAACAACTTACAGCTACAATTGGGATCAGAATTTGGATAAGGTTAATTACATCAAATTTTATTACTTTTGCCACAATTGTTAAACAAATCCAGCTCTTCTCCCCCCCCCCCTTTTGTCAGAAGCTAGCTGAGAAGATCACAAATGGTGATCAGGTGATCTTGGGCACAGCAGCCATCATAAATCAGCTTGCCACCAGAAGTTGTGGGTGCTTCAACACTGGAGGTTTTAAAGAGACTGAACAGTCACTTGTCTGAAATGGTACAGGGTCTCCTGCTAGGGAAGGGGGGTGTTGTATGGTTGTAAATTGTGGACTACCTGTATCTAGAGTTTTAAGACTTGAAGAACAGATCATGACTTAGGTCATATCCTAAATCTTGAAAATTCAGAGGCCTTCACAAACTTAAGTTTGGCTGTAAATGTGTAGTGCATCCATAAAAATTCAAGAAGAGTGGAATGTATTCACACCTGTGTAATTTACAAATACATTTGTGGGTTATAACTTCACCTATTATCTCCTTCAAAACTGCTTTAAAAAGCACCATGCAGATACCAGTTCTTGCCATCACTCCCACTCTTCTTCCTTATGCCACCGGAAACAGGTTGCTAGCCCTATTCTAAAAGAGCAGGATCAGCCCTACATTTGAGACATTTTTCAATTTGACAAAAACTGTGATTGATAGGTGTACCTATACTTATGAGTTTAATTTCTTACTAAAAAGGACACAATTCGAGCTATTTCAGATGAACAATACAGATAATTGAAAATGAAACAATAAATCCAAAAAGTCATCAATGAACATTATACACTTGCCTACAGCTAATTGGCATCAAATACAATGAATAAGGAAAGCACTTAATGATAAGTAGATTCAATATTCAGCTATAATTTATCTAAAAGTGACATTTTGCTCAAGATTGAGAGAACCAACGCTAAAAGTATTTAGATAAAAGCTGAGCTCTAAAGCAAAGCAAGCAGGGATGTCTCTCCTGTTTTTCAAAGATACACAATCTTTGAACAGGGAGGTTCCATTTAACTCCAGATGAAGCCTCTTACCCTAAGTAGCTTCCCAAATTCATCTTCCTCCTGTTAAAAAAAATAAAGCATGGCAGACTCTAGCAAAGGCACCCAACATGTTACTCTACAAAAGTTGTCCTCACTTAGATGCCATAACAAATACCATATCAAATCCCATTTTGGGTCCAGTATTTGGGGGAAACAGACTTGACCCTGTGAACGTTTGAGCTGAGCTCCGAGCTTCATATTTTCCTCTTCTGGCCGATGCCGCCTAAAACTAGTCGAATTCCCCTTTTATAGGTGCCGTCCCCGTGTTCCCAGGTGCATCCAATTTAGCACCTTCGTTGAAAGGTTGACTCCCGCGCCCTTGAAGGAGGCGATCGGCGTCAGGTTCTCCCTGCGGACCGTTGGTCATGGAGGGGGAGCTTTTCTTGGAAGGGCAACCCCCGGACTTTTCTGTCCTGCAGGAACTGCTCTGCCCTCCTTGCCTGGAGTCCGAATCTAGTTGCAATCCGGTCTCCGTTTCAGGGGACTTCGGGTCAGAAACAAGCGCGGCTAGAGAATTCAGGTGAGCCGTTCTGACTGACACCCTGAAAAGAAGGGGCTCCGGATCACTCCGCATCTGGAAAACTCCTCCTGGGGCTGATTGGACCTCAGACTCAAACCAGGGCTGAATCCCACGGAAGACAAGTTTAGGAGTAACCCTCACTGACACGCAGAGGGACTTCCTTCAGGCGCAAATGCGCGAAGGTTTATTTGTTTAACTTCTATGCGCAATGTGGCTGGGCTGTATCGCCGAGATAGACGGCGGTCTGGGCTCGGTTTGTAGAGCGAAGCCGTCGCGGTGTTGTGTTAAGAGGGGGATTGCGTCTTCCCCGCACGCTCCAGCCACGTTAGCCTTTGGGTGGCGAGCCCCGCAAGCGGCGCGAGCCCGGGCAGGGTTAATTACCATTGGTCAAGCACTTGCAAGCGGGAACCCCGCGCGGGGGGCCTCACAAGTGTGGGCAGCTGAAGGGACGGGAAAGTTTAGGTGGGTTTCCTTTGAGGGGAGGGGAGCCCAAGCTCAGTAGGACGGCGCCTCTTGTTCAGCCGCCTCGGAGTAACTGGCCTGGCTATGGGAAAGGGCAGCCTCCCCGCAGGAGGAGAAATTGCTGGACGAGACTGTTGGGGGGAAACGGGGACTCCCCTCAGTTTCGTGTCGAGGGGAAAGGGGTCGTGGCAGGGATTGGTGCCTCTCTCGAGACGGTAGTAGTCCTGAAGAAGGCCTGTATTGGAGACTTGGAGAATCGAGGGAAACTAGGAAATCTTGTTCAAAGGATGGGATACTTGAGGCAGGGCGATCCCACATCCCGCACGTCGATTTTCAACTAATAATGGGTTCGCAGGGTAGAAGAGAGTCAGGTGGTGCGCCACCTACCGACTGATTAGGGATCATGGGATCATCGGGAGGGGGAGAATATACAAAGTATATTATGGAAGGAAAAAGCTTTATTTATTTGGGCTGTTTCCAACGGGATCATCTCTGTAATAATTCATTGTGCAGACAACAATTCTGTGGGATTCTGAAGATTTAGGACACAAACGTTTCGGTTAAAAAGTCCTATAATCAATATGTGAAATGTATTGCTAAACAAACTTATTAACAAGCCATGATCACTGACATGCTTATAGATGCTTGAGATTTAATTATTACTAAATGTCTTTTCTTTTGAAATCCATTTGAGCAGTATGTTTGTTGAAAATAAGTCGTATAGATCATAACATTTTAGAGAATCTATATTTCTACTCGATTCATTGACATTAAACTGTTCATCAGTTGTTTGAATGCATTGTTTAAGTGCTGCATTTACAGGGCCTTTGTTTGTGTATGCTGGCTAAAGAATAATTCAATAGATTAATGATAATTCCAGATAATTTTTCAAATAAAAATTCTGGTTTTTTTTCACAGGTTTAGGATTTTTTTAAAGAAAAAACTTTAAGACAGCAGATACATTATTTTTAAAATTTGAATGGATGCTAGGAGAGCCTCTCATATGGAATGTATACTAGCACACAGTGTCGATAGAGAAATTACAGAAATATTTGGGACAGAGTCCTCTAAAAAACTATGCTAAGATAACTTTTTCATGGAAACTTTAATAAAATGTTTTTAGTAGAACTGTCTATAAATTTTAAAATAGGTGTGAACATGCTAGTATTGAGTTGGGGACAGTCCTTAATTGATGCATGTGGAAGAAAGAGAGTTTGGAGTAAGTACCCCACCCTTTTATAAGCACACCATGACAGTCTCCATCTTAGTTCACTCAATGCTTTTTTTTAACTTACTCTCCTTATCTGCAGGTTCGAGCCTTTCAACAACATGGCTTGTTGCCTTCAGATGCCAGATAGCAATGTGCTCAGCTTCCTGCAGGAGAGTACACAGCTGCTGTCCCAAGCAGAGCCAATCAGCAGTAACCCAGGAAAGCCTCTGTGGCAGCTGGGCCGGGCTGTGCATTCCATCCACAGCATCTGTGGACCCCAATGCAACTGTTTCCACAGCGTCCGTGGACCCCAATGCAATTTTTTCTCCTCTCCCCTAGTGCCTTTTGCTCCCACTGATGCTCTGAATCTCATCAGCCTCCATTGTTCCAGCCTTGACTCAGAACCTCTAGATCAGGTCAAGCCCCCAGAAGCTGGGAAGATTGCACACGAGAGGTCTCCCATTACCCACTCTAAAGACCGTAGTAGTCACCCGTTGTGGAGAGCTTGTGTGGAAGAGCCCAGACTGACTCAAGTCTCTGAGTCACAGAGAGGCAGGAGGAGAGTCTTCCGCAAGCAGCCTAAACCCAGAAGGAGCTATGATGCTTTGGACCCAAATTTCCAAGGGGTAACGCTTCACATGAAAGTGTGTCTGTGTCAAAGTTGTTCAGAGGGCTGTCGCCTTATCATTAACACCCAGTTCAGCAGGTACAGTTGCTGTAGGACATGACAGTGAACCTGTGGCTCCTAATTCCCAGATATGCGAACAGGAAAACTTTATAGTGTTCATAGGATTAATGTATCGTTTTAATTAACATGTCTACCATGTAATGTGCATATTGTGTCCCATAAGCAACAGTTCCAATTGGGAAAAAATGTCAAAGACTTCACAAAGATTTGAACTTCCTCTCTTGTGTAGTGCCCCAATTCCTAAAAGCCACATTTTGTCTTACAAGGGGGAGACCTATAAATATAAATATTAGTATAAATGTAACACTGGCACAGTGCAGAATCCAGCATCATTTTTTACTTTCAAAAATGACGCATGGATTTCATATGTTTTCTTGGAAAATAAAAATGATAATTGGCTGTGTGTCCCATAAGTAACAGTTACAATTGGAACTGCCTAACAAAAGGACGAAGGTAAACTGCAGCAATATCAAAATTGTGCAAGAACTCTGGAATTCTAGAGAGATTGCATGGAAGTATTCTGGAAAACAGTTCACAAGGGCAATGTTTCCAGGGAAAGCATTTTATGGATATAATTTGTTCTTGTCTCTACCACCTCCCATAGCAGTCACTTTATAATAGTACATAACATGTTTCCCGAATTAAAATGTTCCTACTATGCTGCCCACAGTAGAATAAGCCATAGAATCTTGTTTTCTAGATGATAAGAGACAATGTCAGTTCCTAACATAGTGAGGCACCATGCTGATAAATTTTGCAACAGAGTTATAACTCTTGGCCAGTCTGCCTTCTATTCCTTTCTATTTTTGTTGAGTCAGTTTGGTCACCTATAAGTTGTTAAGGAAATGAAAATCTGCAATTTCTTTCTGGAATTCCAACTAGAAAAGCGCTGGTTGGTAGATACAAAACCACACTCTCAAGAGATTTATAACCAGACTTGCCTTATCAGGGAGATGGGTGGCATAGAAATGTAATAAATACTGTATTGCTGTGGAGAATATTTTCAGGTATTACTCACAAGCTGCTTTCTTCATTCACATTTGGTAAACAATCTTTTAGTAAAACTGTACCTATAAAGTTTGTGACTAATTATGTTTTTTTCAGTTCCACCTTTTGGCCTCTGCCATTAAAGTGTATAATTGTGTATTTGTTATCAGGAGTGCCCCTAAAATGATTCCTGCTGCCCTCAGAGAAAATAACTTGCTTGGCCACAGAATGTTCTTGCTTGGCCACAGAATGTTCTTATGCCTTCCACAAGAGCTGTGGTGGTGCAGTGATTAGAATGCAGTACTGCAAGCTATTTCTGCTGACTGCTAACTGCCAGCAATTTGGCAGTTCGGATCTCAGACAGATTCAACCTTCCATCCTTCCGAGATTGGTAAAATGAGGACCCAGATTGTTGACCCTGTAAAACCACTTAGAGAGGGCTGTAAAGCACTGTGAAGCAGTATAGAAATCTAAGTTCTATTGCTACTACTGTTTTTTTCCCAGTTCCATCCTTTGGCCTTTGCCATTAGAGTGTATAATTGGGTATTCGTTATCAGGATGATTCCTACTGCCCTCAAGAGAAAATAATAACTTGCTTGGCCACAGAATGTTCTTGGGTATCTAATTTATGCCTTCTTCTTTCTCGCCAATCTCCAAAATGAGACTCACGGCATATATATCAGAGATGCTGTAAAGTAACATGAGCAAAGCAGTAAAGATTGTACAGGTAGTCCTCAACTTATGACTACAATGGGGACTAGAACTTCAGTTGCTAAGGAAGGTGGTCATTAAGTAAGTTGTGCCCGATTTTACGACCTTTTTCGCTGCAGTCATGAAGTGAATCACAATGGTTGCTTAAATAAATCCAGTTTCACCCATTTACTTGTTAGAAGCTGACTGGGAAGGTCGCAGATGGCAGTCATGTGACCCTGGGATGCTGCAAGTGTTGTAAATATATGCCAGTTGCCAAGCACCTGGAATTTTGATCACATGACCGTGGGGATGATGCAACAGTCACAAGTAACTTTTTTCAATGCCATTGCAACTTTGAATGGTTGCTAAAAAAAAAAAAGTGTCGTAGGTCAAGGACTACCTGTATTTAATTTTCAGTGTAGATCAGGGTATAAAGTTAAATCATGTGACTTAGAAAATGGTTTTATTTAAAAGCACACTTGAAATGCTAAATATCTAATCTGTGCTAGTGGAAAATTTAGGAAAAAAAGTGGAGTCCCGATAGCGGAAGAGTGCAAAGCTGGCAGTTCGGAAGAGGAAGGATTCGTTTCTGCTCAAAGTATGTTAATTCTTTTGACAGTAAACAATTGTAATGCTAACTAGTTAAGTTTAAAGTGTCCAAGACAAATGTATGTGTATCTTTATTTTTCAGGAAATGATTAGGTCTAATAATTCAGTATAAACCTTGCAGTAGTTTAAATTATGAGCTGAGAACTAAATTCTCTGTTTAAAAATTGTCCTAGCAACAAACCTACTAAGTGATTTGATTAACAGTTATGATGTTGTCAACCTTATTTCAACATCCTATGATGGAAAGAAAAATAGACCACTTCACCAAAATATTTTCAGGATTATAGAAATAAAATAGGAAGGCAATTTGAACTTTATAGATATAATTATATAAATTATGTACATTAGCCCTATTAAAGTTCACTCATTCTGAATTTTCTTTATAAAAACTTCAGTGATGAGCACATATGACATATTTCATGTCACCAGGATCCCCCCCACCCCAAATTCAAAACAGCTAAGAAATACTCCCCAAAACAAAACAAAACAAAACAAAAAAGCAAACCAAAACTAAATACCATTGGTCTAGTACTGAAAGTTTGTGCAAGTTAGAAGAAATTTGTAGGACATGCTTTCAGAAAATTTTAATTATTATAATTAAAATAAAATAAAATTAATAATTATTATAATTACGAAGATATATTACTTGACTTAACTGCTCTTTGCTTTCAAGGAAATAAGCGTTGTGCTTCCTGCAAGACTAGGAAAACACCACTGTGGAGAGATGCTGAAGATGGGACCCCTCTCTGTAACGCTTGTGGCATTAGGTATTTAGCATCCTATGGTGGTATAGTTCAACACTGACGTTTGATAAGGTCTAGGATTTACTACAGAACAGGCCAAGCACTGAACTGCTTGTGATTTATCTATTAAAGGTCAACGAAACATAGAAAACAAAAAGGTGATTTGAACTATGACTAAGATTATGCTCTGAATATACGTTGGAAAGTAGTTCCAATGATCCCTAATATCTTTTGGCTCTAGTCTTCATAGGAAATATTTTTCTTATATCCCACAAATATTTCATGCACCACCCCAAGACAAGATATCTCCATTTTATTTGATGCAAATGGGAGATATAGCAACATGGAAAGATGCTTGGTACAGCTTACAAGATTTAGTTCAGTCAGTTAACAGAGATATGGAATGACCAATGTCATTTTTATTGAACCTATTAATACATTTTAAACTTTATTATTACATTTCTTCTCCCCTCCCCCGCTCCAGGTACAAAAAGTACAGAATAAGATGTTTTCACTGCTGGAGTATTCCAAAGCATGGTGGGAAACCTTACCCACATTGTTCTAACTGTGGAGGAAAGCTGGGTGTGGCAACTGCCCAGCAGAAACCTGGAAAAAGGTAAAAAGGCTGGAGAGAAAGAAAACGTTAGTTGTTTAGAATAGCTTGTGATTGTCCTGAACATCTGCTGCTCACTTAAATTGATTTATGAAGCCATCCATAAGAAATATGGGCTGAATTACAACATTTGGTATAGGTTCTGATCTGATTATTTGAGTTGATAATCAGTTCATCTGGATTAATAACAGGCAACT
This sequence comes from Imantodes cenchoa, assembly GCA_027560375.1. NCBI lineage: Eukaryota > Metazoa > Chordata > Lepidosauria > Squamata > Dipsadidae > Imantodes > Imantodes cenchoa. The sequence goes on along the minus strand of JANHGD010003530.1, from coordinate 39,177 downwards.
TGATAAGTAAGTTGTGCCTGTAAGTGAATTTTAATGCTGAGGTTATCAGTTTTTCATTAAAAGCAGTAACATCCATTTCTAACCTAGTTAATGAAGTAAACTGCAAATCCTGTGATCACTATACAGCTAAAATAAATATCTACGTCAAAAAAGATCTGCTTTTAATTTTCAGTGCCCCAACTAATTAATTCACAATTTTAGCAATTGGAAATAAAATTATTAATTCCCTTTTAAAACTCTTTTCCATTGGAAAGAGATTGGTGACTTTTTTTTAAAAAACCATGCTTATGGTATTGTAATTGAATTGTATTTCTGTATGAAAAATAACCCTAACCCTCCATCCCACAACAATTAAGAACAGAAATAGGAGTTTCTTTTAAAAATTAGCAATTTTTAACATTCAAAAGTTATTCTGCCATGTTTAGAGATAAATTATGAATTGTAGTAGATTTGTCTAAAGATAAATCCATTTTAGATTATAGTGTGTCTCTGTGTGTGTTATGCTAACTCTCCGGAGTAATCCAGTTTTGCTATCGCATGAGGATGGATAAAAAGAAATATATTTGAAACCCCTGCACTTCAATGTTGCTAATTTTTTGTAAAGGAAAATGAAGTGAGATGAGCTCAAAGCTGATTTTCATAGCAATACAATGTATTAAGAGTTGGAGGTAACTTTTACATATGAATGCAAAATGTCAAACCCAGCTGAATATTTTTCTTTTGTTTTCATCCTTGGATAAATCTGGCTCTTCTCTTTCTGTGCTGAGAGAGAATTATATGTCCAGAAACCAGCCTTCCCCACCCACCACCTCGCCCCAGATCCACCTGAAAGCTATAATGAAGCTAAATTTGCTTAGCTAGATAGAGTAACATTACAAACTGAAGGAAGCCAGAGAAAAAATTGCTTGATCTACTTATCCTTATATTTTTCCTCCATTTTAGTGCCCAAAGTATGTAACCTTACCCATGTTTTGATGAATACAGAACAGCTCTGACTCATCTAGATTATGTATCGCTTTGTTTTTTTTCTTTCCCTGCATGCTTGATAGAAGACCCTGCTTTAGGAATTGAGGATTTACATTCATTTATGTCCTTGAGGATTTTAATCACAAGTGGAAATATATTATATGGACCCCAGCTTTGCCTATTGCAAAGGAAGAGAGATCAATTTGTTAAGGTCAGCCCCATCTAGTTCGATATGTGCTCAGTCAACCAGAACTCTCAGGAATCGTACACTTGTCAGCCTTCCTTTAAAATAAATAAATGAGTCCCTAGCTAGAATCTCCAGTTTGAGGAACAAATACGAAGTTTCAAAATGTGGCTGATCAGTTCAGTAGCGTGAAAGTAAAGTGAATTCCAAACTCTGATAAGATGTATTCCTATGTCCCAGTTCATTACAAGGTTTCAAGCTGTTAACCGATTAACAGAGTTGGAAACGACCTTGCAGGTCATCTAGCCCAACCTCCTGCCCAAGCAGGAGACCCTCCATCTGCCTCTACCTTGGATTGAACTCACAACCTCCTGATTGTGAGGCAAGAGCTCCACCTCTAGGCCTGTAGCAGTTAGGCCTCTAGCAGCATTGTCAAGGTCCTTCCTCACAGTTTTCTCTGTCACACTCAGACATGAAACTCCTCCCAATATTTTCAAGTTGAAAGATAGAACAATAGCTTGGTAGTAAAATGTCTGCTTTATAGGAACACCACATTATACATTCATAGATAATTGCTTTCTTTACTGAAGGTCCCAGCACAAATGTTGTCTGTGTGTGAACTCGCATGAACAGGGAACATTAAAAACCAATGGCTGTAATAATTAAAACATTGATGTGGTACTGAAAAAACTCAGGTTTTCAAGTCATGGAAGCTCATTGGGTGAATTTGTTCATCCACTGTCTCTCACCCCAATCTACCTTATAGGTTCTCCATAGTGTGGTTAAAGGAGAAGAGGGAATGCTATTTGGGAAGCAAATCATTAAATAATGAACCAGAAAATACCCCTAAGGGGAATTTGGGCAGAACCTTTTGAAGGATGTTGCTGCTTCGATACTGAAAAGAGGAATCCTTTGCTTGCCACATTACGTTTCTTGAAGTAATAGTCTTAGGTGATTTCCACAGCTCTAGGCTAAATGATATTAGTACATTATTAATAGCTTAAACAGTGTAAATAGTATTAATAGATTATTTTCATTGTACTCTGAATAATAAACATAAATTTGAGAATGTGGTTATGTCCTAATCATACATCATATTATACATTAAAGG
>JANHGD010003525.1:52644-63811 GCA_027560375.1 Imantodes cenchoa | reverse complement strand
AATTGATGAAACCCTGCAATTCGAAAAGTATTCTACCAGGCGATTTCCCTTGGCATTTAATCAAGGTGACCAGACGTTCCACTTTTGAACAACTTGTCCTGCATTCTCAAAAATTGGGACTTTTTAAAAACGCCCCGGGACACGGGACAAATTGTTCAAAAGTGGGACAATCCCGCTAAAATCGAGACGTCTGGTCACCTTATGTTAAACATAATTCAACTATGGAACAGCAGTCTCTCAGATATCATTGTATGTACTGTTTTTTAAGAAAACAGTTACTCTATAGTTATTGCATCAGGTTTGGGGGCTGAAATGTTATGTTCTTGTTCATCCTTATGTTAGGGGAAAGTGATCAAAGTTTCGGTTATACTTATAATTACTTTAAAGTTGTAGGCTGTATCCAGGGGTGGCTGCTGAGGGTTCGTAGGGGTTCAGGAGAACCTCTAGCTAAGATTCTGTGCAGTTCGGAGAACCCCCAAATCCCACTCCTGCCTGGCCACCCCTCCCCTCCAAGGAGTCCCCACGTGGCCTGTTTTGGATGCAGGTAAGTGCAGGGTGTGCGCAGAGGCTCGGGGAGGGCAAAAAATGGGAAGTTCATGGCTTCCGGAGCCTGGGGAGGCTGTTTTTGCCCTCCTAGAGGCTCAAGCAAAACCTCCGGAGCCTGGGGAGGGCAAAAACACCACCACCACCACCACCACCACCACCACCACCACCCCGTGGTGCAGGAGGCCGACTAGGTCATGTGCCCACCTTGGCCATCAACTGTGCAGACAGACCCTTGCTAAAAATTTTGAAGCCCACCTCTGGCTGCATTGTATTATTGTTTTGTTTCTTTTTATTGCATCATTTTTAATCCAATTAGAATACATAGCACTCAGAGTTATTAGTTATTAAATTGGCCTTTAGGTTATTATAATAAATAAATAAAGTCACTTCTAGACAATTTGAGCAATAAGTGAAGAAAGTTGAAAAATCTCTAACCCTAAACTAGACCAATAGTAGTTGTCCTACTTCGGACAACATAAGAAATTGTGTTTACTTTTTTAAATGTTTATGGAAATTTCTGCTCTCCATCAATGTGTGAAAGAGAAGGAAAAATATGTGGAGATGAAGATTTTGCAAGTCACCTTGCCCAAATCATATACAAGGAAACATTGTTTTTCATTATATATGTATCTGGCTAAAGTTAAAAAACAGAGTTATATTATTTTATATTATGATATTAAATATAAGTACCACATTTTCCCAGACATTTTATTATTTGCAGGAAATAGATTGGAGGAAGAAAATATAAAACAGCTAGTGAGAAGTTTCTGTATGAAGACTGTGCTGCAGCGGGAGGGGAGGGGATTAAACTGTTGACAAACAGAATATTTTTTGTGACTATAGGAATCCCATTTCCAGGGAAACTAAGGCTAGAAAGCTTAGGCACAGCATCTCACAGTTAATTAAAGGAACGAGTGGAAAGCATCAAGGCTGCCTCCCTTCTGTATGAATAATTCACTGCTATATCCATTATTAAAGACTGTTACTTCACCACAATGATTTCCAGCCTGAGAGAGATTGGTCTCAAAAATGAGAGATAAATTGCAACGAGGCCTACAGCTATATTAATAAATTGATCTGAACATTTATTTGCTCATCTAATTAGTACTGTAGTTTTTCCAAATAAGTGGAATAATGTATTACCTTGACAGTCTTTACCTCCTGTAAGATATAATTAACAGTTTTTTATTATATGTAGCTGTGCATGTATGTGTGTGATCCCTGTGCATGTATATGCATTTGACCCTGGGCTTGTTCACTTCAGACAGTGAAGTGTCTGGACATGCAGACATGTCAGAAGTTAATATACTGCTCAACAATTGTACTGCAAATATCCACCTTCTTGGGATTGTAGATTGTTAATTGACTTTTAAAATGCTCTCTGGCTGCCATCTTCTGCAAGAAACAAAACTGTCTTTATTGATAACGTATCTTTTCAGGATTTTGTAAACCAACTTGAGAGGTTGCTAAAAGATACATATTAATGCTTAAAAGAACCAGGCAAGCAAAGAAATTAAAATACCTTTGTGTTGCACGTAATGGAGAAAGTTAGTTATTGAAATTTTCAAATTTTGTGCTTTGTCTTTCTTAAATATCACATTTCTGTTTTTTCCTAAGCTGTTTATTCTTAATCAGGAGAATAACTATAATTAACCCCCAGTGCCACAGATGGCCCTCTGCTCTGTGTCTGTCACCTCAGACATGACTTAAAAGCTCCCACTAGCAACTTCCTAATCAGATAAATAGCAAAGAACATTTGTTACCATGTCTTCTTAATCCTTTCCCCCACTCCATTATATATTTGTTAATTGCTTCTGAGCATGTGCAGCAGCTGCATATGCTCAAAATTTTCCTCCACCCCCATGTTATTAATGTTATTACTCAGCAATCTTTCCCCTCTTAATATGATGGCTATTACTTTGCAACCACAGTCATGCCTAGAAAGCTTCAATCTAATCCTAGAAAGTAGGTGTTCATTGATAATCACTATTCCTTTCTTCTCAATATGGCATAACAGAGTCTTCCCATATTTGCATTGTGACTCTGGGTTCTAACCTATCTGTAGCTGATAGTGTTTGTGGCCAAGTCAAGACCCTCTACTGGCCACTCCTAATTATGAACTTTTCAATCTTTCATCCTTCCTGTGACAGTACACAGTACACAGTAGCCAAATGATGTGGAGATTTGCCTACAATGAAATGAAACACAGCAGATAACCTGGATATCTTGAGCTGGTGCAAATCAGAAAATGTTACTTTTGATGGATAGCAGGAAAGATGGGTGGGAGTTATCTTTCCAGCAAGCTGCATAAGAGCAGAGGATGACACCATGTGTTCCTGCCTTCAAGCAATTATCAGTGGCCTGTTCTCAAGAGAAGGCAAGGTAGTCATGTGGATCTTTCTTGAAAAGACTTAGGAAGTGTTGTTCAAAGTTGTTTTATCATTGCAAACTAAATGCATTTAAGAGGGAAATCAAAGAATGTGACATAAAAAAAGACCACACTGTAATGAATTCTGAAGTAACTTTACACCCATAATTAATGATAACTTTACATGTGTTTCTTAATGCATTGAGCTTGTTGTTTGTAATTCAAGAATTAGAATTCTTGAATTCTAATTCCTGAGTCAGAGGAAATTGGAATGGTTTGGCATGGCTGCATATATCCACTTCATGTTGGTAACTTTCAGAAAGGATAGCAAAACTGATTTCATAAACAAAGGGTTTTGGAGAGTAGGAAATGGGGAGCATGCAAACAGTGGGGCAGAAGGCTGGAGCAGGAAATTAGATTTTTTTTTTTAAAGGCTGCAAAACGCAGTCAATCATATTCATCCCCCTTGTATCCTAAGCAGCTGCAGTCAGCAATTTAAATCAAATAAACCATGTTTCCAGCACACTGTTAGTGATTTTATCCAATAACTGTTGTTTCTTTTCTTTCAGAAATTTAATTTGCTTCTGTTATGCCAAGGTCACAGATTGGGAAATCTTCATGAACGTTAAGTGTCTGCTTTGATGCCAAGGGTCAGTGCATTAGTACAAAGGGGGAATTAATCCAGTGTGCCAGCACACCCAATTATATTTAAATCGCTTTAAGTGAATGACTGTGGGTTCCTTTTCTTCATTTCCATCTGGACGGGCAGAGGCAAATCAAAGGAGAACTTCACACATGAATATTCAAGACTGAAATATTGCTTCATTGTCAGCTCTAATTGCTAGTTTTACCTTATTAGTAGAAGCTTTTCTGAAGCTGAAGCTTACATCCATTTGTTTGCACACTGTTATTAGTCAAGACTCACTGAAGTCTTGTAATTAACACCTCCACATTATCTCATGCAGTGAAAGTAAAGAAAAACACATATGACTCACTTTGTTTCTGCTTTGTTCTTGTTTGCTGTAGCCAGGTCCTTGAGAGGGATATAAGTTTATCACAATGCCATATGGGAAGCAAAACTATGACAGTTTCTCCATCATTTCACTCCCCCCACCCACTCCCACTAAGCACTGTGTGGAAGTACACTACTAACTCAATACCAATCAGCTGCAAAACTACAGAACCCAGCATCATATCGCATATCTATTTATATAATATTGTGTGTGTGTGTTGAATGGCATGGTGGCCTAGTAGTGAAGATGCTTGCCTCCTACTCGGAAGGTGGAGAGTTCACTCCTAGGTAGCAGCAGATGTTTTTCTCCTAAAACACATAGAAAAAAAATATCTGTTGTGAAACACTGCATGGCGTCAAGAAGGGCATCTGGGCAGTAAATGCTGATCCCCTGAATTAAGGGATTACAGGGTTGTACAAACAGGTGCATTTGTGTGTGTACTATAGACATAAACTGAGCATGACACACAGGCATGTATAACAAAGAATCTGTTTTCCTAGGGATAGCATAACTCTGATTTATTTGAGAAGTCCTTGGGTTTGAATAGCTTTGTATCTAAAGATTGATTTCAACAGATTTGGCAAACGTAGAAATTGAAGTAAACTACCTTATAATAGCAGCCTTTACTCCAAAATTACTTGTGTTTTGGATATTCAGAGAGATATAGTGTACTTTCAAAAACCAGCTTTTATTCAGAAAGAATGGTTTTATCTACATAGTGTTTTCAAAAAATACTAAAAGCAATACATTTCTCAACCTTGGCAGCTTGAAGATGTGTGGACTTCAATTCTCATAATTCCCCAGCCAGCCAATTCTTGTTGAATTCCACACATCTTCAAGCAAGCTGCCAAGGTTGAGAAATACTATATTACAGGACTGTTCTGTTCTGTTGAATGGTTTCTCAGTTATATTTTTGTCCAAGGAGCAAGAACATTAAAAGGGCTTTTGAAGGAATCTGTTGTATCTGGAAGGATAAAATGAAGCTTGTTTCAAAAATGTGAGGTAGTCAAATATTTTTCTGATATTCTATGGCCGCAACCATCCAATTCTGATATACCTTGTATAACTTCCCCTGTCATTTGAACAATAAATAAGCCCCCTTAATTATTTTTCATTTATCATAATTTATCACAATTCATTAGTTCCATGAAGCTGTCCTGAGATTTTGAAGGTTTCATCTCTATTTGTGATACAGGGTGAAAGCTGACGATCACTTCCATTCCAAATAATGCAAGACTTCTGTATTATGCAATAACAATAAAAATATTGTTTTTAAATATTTATCCTTTTGGGATTTTTCTCTTATCTTACATAGGGCCACTTCCATGATGTATTTAAGTTATATAGCAATTTCTCAACAAAATATGGGGGAAATAATTATATTTTGGGAGAGGCTTCCCAAGAATGTAAATGCTTCTGCACAATGTGCTGATACACATATTAACACAATATTCTGAATACTTCCTTCCCTTTAAAAAGGCACAATTTGATCTGGAACTTTCATCCATTTAGCCAACAATGAATTGAAACAAGTTTATTTATTGTTTTTAAAAAATAAAATAAAAAACACCTCTTATACTGTCTTTAATTATGACTGGCTTTAGCTCTTTATTAAGTGCTATTATTTGTGTGATCTGTATACCAATAGCACTTGACTTATAACCATTCTTTTCACGGTGGTTCAAAGTTACAACAACCTTGAAAAAAGAGATTTATATCCTGTGCTGCACTAACGACTGTTGCACTACCTTCCTAGTCTTATGGTTCCAATTTGGGCCCTTGTCAATCAACTCACATTTATGACCGATTGCAGCATTCTGCAGTCACATGGTCATGATTTGTGGCCTTTTATGCCAAAGTTGGGAAAGTTGGATTCACCTAAAAGTTACATGACTCGTTTAATGACCACTGTAAAAATGTCATACAAATATGTCCAACTTGACTTATAATGGCAACAAGATACAACAAAAAGTCTGGTTACAATTGTGGTTCAAAGTTGGGGACTAATCTTAGAGTTATGTCAATGAACAAGAATAACAAAAATGGAGTCAAATTAAGATGTGTACTCTGTCTTGAATTAGGAAGGAATAAATTGTTTTGGAAGGCCAGGGCAAAGACTACTCCATTCTTCCCTTTCTATGGCTAGAATGGAACATATGTGCTTAGATGTACATACTAATGTACATTCACACACATTTGTATACAGACATAGGTCTAAGAGCTCTAATGTTGTCCATTTGTTCTGAAAATATGTACTTGAATACAGGAAAATGGACATTAATAGCACAAGCCATAGCACTTAGACTTATGTACCAGGGATAGGTTCCACTTACCTTTGCCACCGGTTCTCATCATGACATTTCATGTGCGCGCGTCCCCTTGTGCATTTTCACTTTCGCATATGCTCAGTAGCAGGATTCAGCCTGAAACACAGCTGAGGAGCTGATCAGCGGTGCTTCGGGTGAAGAAATAAAGGTCAATATGAACTCGGGGGCGCGTGGGAGGGCTCTTTTTCAAGCAGAGAAGCCATCCAAAGATGGAAAAATTTGCCAAAACTTCAAAAAAAAAGATGGCGGTGCCCACAGACCAGCACCGATTGAACCAGATCCGTGACACCATTGTCAAGTCACCAGTGGGTCACTAATGGTTTGGGCGATCTGATCCGAACCAGTAGGAACCCATCTCTGTTATGTACCACTCTTTAGTGCTTTATAGCACTCTCTGGGCAGTTTGCAATATCAGCATATTGCTCCCAACAATCTGAGTCCTCATATTACCAACCTCAGAAGCAGGGGCGGGTTGCACTTACCCGCCCCTGCCGGAGCTGGCTGCACGCGCAGCCCGACGCGCGAGATTTCGGTGATTTCTTTTGCTTCTGCACATGTGCAGAAGCAAAAATGAGCCAAAATCTCATTCGGGCAAGCGTGCTCACGTGAGATTTCAGCTTCTGCGCATGTGCAGAAGCCAAAAAATGTTAAAAAAAATGGCGGCCGTAACGAGCAGCCTGGTGCCAGTGGCTTCGGAGCCGTTCATCATTTTAGCGGCGCTACTCACATGGCAGTGTGGCCCATGTGGGTGGCAACCCGCCACTGCTCAGAAGGATGGAAAGCTGCGTCAATCTTGAGCCTCATCAGGATCGACCTCCAGGCTGTGAGCAGAGTTTGCCTGCAATATTGCATTCTAACCACTGCACCATCAGGAGCATTATATATAAATACAATAAAACTATGACTCTTCAATAAGTTGGCATTGAATCCAGCAATTATTAGAGATTTCACTAAATTAAACATTCAGAAATTCATCCAATCTTGTTTTAAAGGTTAAACTGTCAGGAAAATATTCATAAGGCATATATAATAACCAGGGATGGGTTCCTTCTGGTTCAGACCAGATCGCCTGAACCGTTAGCGACCTGCTGGTGACGTGACAATGTTGTCACGGATTCAGTTCGGTTAGTGCTGGTCTGTGGGTACCGCCATCTTTTTTCAGTAATTTTATGGCGGATTTTTCTGGTTTTTGATGGCTTCTCCTCTTTGCCTGCTTGAAAAAGAGCCTTCCCACCTGCCCCCGGGTTACTACTGACCTTTATTTCTTTGCCCAAAGCACAGCTGATCAGCTCCTCAGCTGTGTTTCGAGTTGAATCCTGCTACTGAGCATGTGTGGAAGTGAAATTGCATGAGTGGACATCGCGATGTGAACCGGTGGCGAAAGTAAGTGGAACCCACCCCTGATGATATCTATTATTAGCCAATAGTGTCAAGGAGAAGGGTCAGTAAAAAAATATCTCCTAGGGCACCCACAATGAAATCCCCATCCCTTTGGACATACTATTGCCAATGCATTTTTAAGGATGATGGAAATCCATATATCTACTTTGTAAAATGTTTTTTTGTCACTAGCTAACAAAACTTTAATGAAGCTCCTTAGCTAATGCATTTTTCATTCTTTCAGTTATTGATCTAAAAACACCTCTGTGCTCTTGTTTTATTATCATATTTTTATGAACAATTAGCCACCAATGCTACTGTTTTATTGTGACATGGGAAAATTGTTAACATGAGAACTTTCATTACTGTGATTCTCCAAAGGTTCGTTTTATTTTTTCAATTAAAATATCTATAAATATAAAAAGACAATAACTCATACAGAATTATAATCTCTCTCGCATGTGCCATTTCTTATTTCACATAGTTAAAATAGTTACATATAAGATTCCAATAAGGAATGTGTTATTTCTTTTATGCATTCTTAGTGTTGTTCCTCTCTATACGTTGCCATTAAAAATTTTAGTTCACTCCATAATTTAGTAAGTATTTACATATAGCTAATATGAATGTTCATTTATTTGATGTAAATGCAGAAACCATAAAAATGATAAAAAAAACACAAAAGCCCTGTATTTTCTGGTTACGACACACAGCTTTAAAATAAGAAAATAACAAAGATTCAGAGTCGAAAGCATTGAATAGTTAGATTTATTGTCACATCCTTGTAGAAAACTTTTTAATCCATTGCAAGATATGATACCAAAAGGTTTTTTTAACCATTTATTAATTCATTTCCAAAATATCGTCTTACACTCTCAGAAGACTCTGGACAGTATCTCACAAAGCACAGACAAAAGACGGCTGCCATAACAGTCACTGTAAACTATTATTAAAATGTAATTGAACACATAGTTATCCAATCATCATCAATTAGGTAAGGACTGTTTTTGGTCAGAAACGCGTTCAGTGCCTTCTTGAATGCCAGAAGCAACCGGGCCACGTACACCTGTGAGGGCAGTTCTCATAAACTGGGCCAGAAGGATGGGCCAGAAGGATGTTTCCTCTGTAGTTGCCCTCAGAGGCCCTTCTCTAAACAAACCTTATCTGTATCCTCCAATCCACCCAACCCCGTTTTTACTTTTCCTCAAGTGAAGCAGAATCATATTGGACGGGGGTTTTCAACCACCCTCAACTCATCAGGCTCAGGTTTGGCAATACAATTTCAAACTGAAAAATTCCAAAAACTTGCTACATATAAAAGATGCTGCTTCCATGCCATCTGGCTTATGTCATGTGATCCACTAAACTAGCGGCTTTCCTAGATAATAATTTTACTCAGGGGCGGGTTCTAACTTACCTCCCTGCTGGTTCACTTCCTCCTGGGCCACGTGGCACGCGCGCACATGTGCAGTGCTGAAAAATAAAATAAAAATTTAAAAATCCGAAACCAAGATGGTGACACATGTGTAGTGCTGGAAACTCAGCTTCTGCAAATGCTCAGAAGAAAAAATAAAATAAAATAAATCCCTCCCAAAAAATTCCAAAAAAAGATGGCAGTGCCCATGGACCAGCACTGACCAAACAGGCTCCATGACATCATTGTGACATCACCAACCCATTGCTACCAGTTTGGGCGAACTGGTCCAAATCAGGAGGAACCAGGGGCGGGTTCCTAATTTTTTTACTACCACTCTGTAGGCGTGGCTTATTTTGTGAGCGTAGCTTGACAGTCATGTGACCAGGTAGGTGTGGCCAGCTCAGCGTTCAGCAAAAGGCATTATTGCAAGGAATTAGCAGAAATGTCCCAGTTCTAAGGGGGAAATGCTTCATCTACCCTCCGATCTGTTCAAGATGAAACGAAACGAGACAAGATGGGGAAACAAATCTTTCCTTCTTGGAAAGCTTGCAGGAAGTCAGCGCATGTGCAGTAGAATTTTTTTTTTAATTTTTAAAAAAATGTTTTTAAAAAGATGGCGGCACCCAGGGACTGGCAACCAACTGGACCAGGATGGGTGCCGTTACCAGTGGGCCACTACCGGTGCGGGCTCACTGGACCGCACCTGTAGGAACTCACCCCTGATAACATACATACACATGTAGGCATGCACACATATATATTCACAGTTGGGAATCAAGCTGTTGGGCTTCGGAGGTGGCATGAGGGAGGTCTGTTCAGTGTTGAAAGATTGATTGATGCTGTCAATTCGAGGTTGACTCTTAGTGATCACACAATCTGTCCCCAACCTGATCCTTTAAATGACTTAGAAAACTTAGAAAAACATTATTGTCACTTTGAATATACACTATTCGTCATACATTAAAATGAAATTTCGTGCATACAGTTCTCAAAGGGTCTCCACCGCTAATATACACTACCTAAACATGACAAAATAAATAAATAAATACAAAATTATGCATATATCCACATATATTATATGACACTGAAAAACAACAGTCTAGTTCAGATATATACATGGACAGTACATGGCGAGAGAAACAAATCTTGCAAGTTTACTAGACGGATGGCAAAGAGAACAAGGCTGTAACAGAATCTGGTAGTCCTGCTAGAAATATTTTGAAACCTCCTCCCGGAGGGGAGCAACAGAAACCGTGTAGTAGGTGTGTGGGGTCTTTAACAATGCTCTAAGCACATAGTGCTTATAAGCAGTATTCTGAATGACAGGAAGCGAGCTTCCTATAATCATCTCGGCTGTCCTTACCACTTTCTGTATGGACTTTCTATCTGAGGCACTGCTGCCATCAAACCAAACAGTGATGCAGTTTGTGATAACACAATCATGCCTCTGTAAAAAGTGACCAGGATAGAAGGAGAAAGATGTGCTTTTCTCATCCGACGCAGGAAATACAGATGCTGGTTTGGATGCTTCACTAAGGATGATGTGTGGGGAGACCACTTCAGATTGTTAATTATCTGCATCCCCAGAAACTTAATACTATTGACCACCTCTACAACTGCATCCTTTAAAGTGCTTCTCAAATAGTGGGGCAAGCCCCCCTGGGGGGGTGCGATTGATGCCAGGAGGGCATGTGTGACCCTGGGGAACATGCGGGGTCCCACTTGACCGATTCCCCGGACGTTGAGTGTTTTCCCAGTTGCATGCTCCTCCGAGCCCGGAAGAGAAGGCAGCCAGGTGGGGCGGGGCGGCTGTGTGGGTTATTCTTGTTTTCATCGGGCACCGTGCCAGCCATGAACAGCGTGGCAAACCTGCTGCTGCACAAGGAGGAACATCCTCTGCAGCTGGACAAAAGCTTCGAACGGCACCCTAAAGCCTCCTTCCACATCATTCGCTGTGAGTGCATGGCAGAGGTGGCGCTTATGGGCCAGGCAAATGACCCCAAAACATTGGCTTGATTAAGCTGGCCTTGCCCCGTGTAAAAAGAGGGCCCTAACCACGGTAGCCTATGCCTGCCTAACCGAAAACAGGCTCCACTGAGTTCAGTGTGACTTACTC
>JANHGD010003525.1:0-10596 GCA_027560375.1 Imantodes cenchoa | reverse complement strand
ATTATTGGGGGCGATTGGCTGACTAAACCACTTAAGGAGTGCTGCAAAGTACTATGAAGTGGTATATACGTCTAAGTGCTATTGAGGTTGCTAAATAGAAATAAATAGTAATAGTAATGGTCACAGGCTATTGTGATTTAGAAAACCCATTTTACTTACCATTATGACTTTTGGCATAATATCTGACTCTCAGCATCAAATAATAATTGTTATCACCCAACCTTCTTTTTATGCTCTATTCAGCTAGGCAGTTGCAACCTTATGAGATCTCCATGGCTTACCTTTGTGATTCTTGCAATGACCTCACAGGTTCTATACAGACAAACAGACAGAAATAGCATCGCCACTACTATCGTCTCTTCTTGCCTGGACTTAGAAATCTCTGGTTCCCGTGCAAGCGAGGAAGCCAACCTTCATGTACAGTTTGGCTCAAAAGTCATGGCGGGTGGGGCAGAAAACTGGAGACAATTTCTCTAAATTTCTGCAGAAAGAGGAGAAACAGTCCACTGATTTCGGAAAGACGGGGCTCCCCACCCAATATCAATCAATCAGAATAGAGCTGGAAGGGACCTTGGAGGTCTTCTAGACCAAACCCCTGCTCAAGACTCTAGGCCAGTGGTTCTCAACCTGGGGGTGTTAAATCCACAGCCAAGTGCTATTATAAATGCACCCTTAATTTAGCAGTTTTCCTTGAGGGAAAAAGATTACCAAAGACAGCGCGCCAAATTAAATAAATAATAAAAAGCTCCTATTTTCATCAAAAGCTTTTCACAATTTCTAGAAGTGATGAAAAATATCGCCAGGAGACATGGGCATTTTTAGTTCTTTCAGACATTTAGCCTGAAACACAAGAAGAACAAAGTGTAATTCCCTTGTAAACTGTTGCTAACTTCAGATATTCTAACCCTGTTTTTATTCTGCATTTTTGTTCCTTTTTAAAAAAAAAACGGAAATAAACTTATATACAATTTATCAGAAGCTTTACATAAATTAAAATTGTGATTAGTGATGATAATAATTAACAGAAAGAAAAAAAGGAGGGGTGGGAGAACAAGGCAGAATGCTGAGGTTGACTTTAGCCTAAATTACAACTTGAATAAGGGCCAGCAGGCTACTAAGATGAAACTGCTATGACAGGGAAACACCATTATTATTCAAGTCTTCCTCAGTAGCATGTTGAGTGCCATTTGACCGGGAGGTCCATCATAACAGCACTACATCATTAGTCACTTTATGTTGTTTTATCTATGTAGGGGTTTTTTGGTAAAATATAGGAGTGGTTTAACCATTGTCACCTTTCACACAATATGTTTGGGAGGTGCTGTTGCTCTTGCTACTAATGTGATCATCTGTTTCCAGGATGATAGATATGTTTTATTCTCCATGTTCAGGAATACTCTATTAAATAGTTTACACATCCCTAAATAAGTTTTATTCCTGACATATACAGAAAAGTTGTTGGGAGAGTGATGAAAAAGTGGTACTAGTAGTAGCTGTGCTCTGATCTATTGGTGCCAGTTCCAAGCAGTAGCTTGGAACATCTCCCTGGTTATGAGTTTGGCTCAGTAGTAGGTTCCTACCGATACATCCAGATTTTTTCTGTCTGGCCATCTCCACATGTGTGCGTCTACTTATGTGATTGTGCTTCCTGTGCTTGCACAGGAAGGAAAATCGCATGAGGAGACGTGCACATGTGGAGACGGCCAGACGCGAAAAATCCGGGCGTACCGGTAGGAACCCACCCCTGGTTTGGCCCCAACATCTTTGGCTAGTCACTCTATTTATTCTGTTTGAACAATAAGAGCTGAGGTGGCGCAGTGGTTAGAGTGCGGTACTGCAGGCTACTTCAACTGACTGCTAGTTCAGCAGTTCAAATCTTACTGGTTCAAGGTTGACTCAACCTTCCATCCTTCCAAGGTGAATAAAATGAAGACCCAGATTGTTGGGGGCAATATGCTGATTCTGTAAACCGCTTAGAGAGGGCTGTAAAGCACTATGAAGTGGTATATAAGTCTAAGTGCTATTGCTAAAAAGGCCAACAGCTTATTTGTGACACACAATCCCTGGCGTAAACAGAGATGTTGTTGGTATACTGTCGATTGGGACTTCACCTTTAATGTCTATTGGAACTAGGGAGGGTAATGATAACTACTTCTAGATTTCAACATGAACCACACTGCTCCTACCTTAGTATAACAGACTACATTACATTAGCTCAATATAAATAGTTCATTGATTTCTTGACTCCAACCTGCTTCTCTCATTGTAAATTTTTAATAAAATATTGATGCTGTGGTGTTGTGGTAACTTTACAAATGCTTGTCATAGGTGTTTTGATATGTGAAGGAAATGGCAAATGACAGCCTTATATATTTCATTTGTGGGGGGAAAGTATGCAGAAATTGCCAGAAAAGGAACTTGGGACACATTTCTTTGTTAACAATTTTCAATGATTACGTATCATTAACGTCCCAACAGGAGCGTCTCCTCTATCCAAGTTAAAAGGAAACATCTTTTTCCTTTTTGAAAAGAACTCAGAATTGTGGCATAATAAATAATGTCACAGAATTATATATACCTTTATCTTCTTCCTTTTCTGTTCTAGCCACCTGTAGAGAAATGTGTGTCTACAGAAAAGGATGGGCTATGTTGGAGTGAGACTGTTCCAGAATGGATTGAGATATCTTGCTGAGTGCTGAATTCTAGCAATTGCATGTCTTAATTTAAAGTAGATTTTTTTTATATGGATGGTAACAAAACATATTACAACATTCTAATTCGAATCTGGGTAGGCTAATGATTATTCACAGAAACTAATGCACTGTGTGCTTTACATTTTTCTCACTGAATATATTGTATTTTAAACCTTATATCAACACAGCATCACTTTTCAGACTGATCTCTCTTAGCTGGAGCCTGCTTTAAGGAATGACTCTGGTAGGAAGTATAATTTATTACAAATAAAGTGTGAATCACAACCACTTTCTCAAAGAAAGCCCCTTAAATAATCCTGGGTACAAATTTGACAGTCATTTCAGTAGTGTATGACAGGTTATTGGAAAGGTTTAAGGCAACCAACTCTAAGACTCAAGCTTTCAAAAATTCATCACTGAATATTTGTTAACCTTGCTGTCTGTGATAGTTGTAGCACCAAGATAATAACCTTCAGATGGAGATAAATTGCTATCTTTCAAAAGATTATCTTCCATCTTAATCGAGTTTGCTCTTATAGCTAGGAACAGCCAGTGACCTTGTTACTTAAACAACAAACATTGCCACTATTTCATATTTATACTTGCATTTCGAATTTATATTTAGCCTACCAAGCTCTCCTTCAGGACTGCTAAGCCTTTATAAGGTTAAGTTAAGCAAATTAGATTGAAGAGAGTAACAAAAATATCCTACCAACATTTACATTTACATAAAATAACCTGAAATAACAAACATCCTTTTATACATTATCTAATAACTACAGAGCCACTAAACTAAGGCCAGTCCAAATAGCTGACATGCTTATTTTAAGAGCAATGTGCCCATTTTACAAATGAGCAATTTTAGCTGCTTAAATGAACAACCGCCTCATGGATTTAATGTATATCTGTAAGGGCTGAAACAGATGAAGCGGGAACCAGTGATTCGTAGGTTAAAGATGACTATTATGTACACCAAATACCACTACCCAAGGGCACAGAATGACATGCCAAGTATCTGTTAATTTGTAAAGGAGAAAGGATTGTATTTTAAATATTTGAGGAAATATAAAACATCCTGATAATTTTGTACTCTAGCAGGCGATCAACTAGAGTGTGCAAGGTTTCATTCTTCTGTATATTAAAGTTTCTATTTTATTCTCTGTACTCTCTATTAAATAAGCTCTGTATTTGTATCTTATGTTTGAATTGAGATTGAATTAGCTATCTGAATACTAGTATTCAGAAGTTATCTGAATACTAAGGAATTATTACCAAGCCTATGAATAAAGCATTGTCAACTGAAGACCTCTTTCAACAATATAATTTTTAGCAGTACAGAACATAGAATAACAGGATTGGAAAGCACCTTGGAGGTCATCTACTCCAACCTCCTTCTCAAGCAGGAGACTATATCATTTCAAACAATGGCTTCTTACTGAAAACTTCCAGTGATGGAGCACCCACAGTTCTGGAGGTAAGCCATTGCATGAATCCAGATGTGCATAATTTGGTGGTGAGTGCATTATCTGTCTGTTGTGGTTAGCTCGCATCCGTTGGAGGTGGACTCAGACACGGGGGAGTTGGAGACCAGGCAAGTGAAGCATAGACACCCTGTGGTCTTGGCACCAGAGTCAGAGAGCGACGGGGAAGCCTCGTCTGACATGGTGGAACCAGCTGTGGTCTCAGTGACTGATGAATCAGAGGAAGAAGAGGAGGAGCCTCTTCTTGATGCTCGTGCACGCAGGGCAGAGAAGAGGCACGTGTGGTTATGGAGGAGGAGGAGGTCTGGACCACGCCCTTAGAGCTTAAAAAGGGGCGTAACGAAAGGTTTGGCGCAGAGAACAACGCAGTTGTTGGAGTGGTATCGTGGTTTCTTGGATATTCATGTTTAAAAGGATTGCATTCTTGGCTTTGCTAATGACTTGGACTGCGGCCAAGTCAGTGAGTTATTTTGTTAGAATTGCTTATCTGCTCCTTCTGGGATCACAGCCAGCCCGTGGACATTAATAACAAACCCTGAAAGACATTTAACTCTTGTATGGATTTCTGGTGTTGTTAATAAACCTTTGTGACTTTTATTATTTGTTCATCGTTGTGTTGGGGCGAGGGAAACAGAACACTTACGTTGCACAGTTTATACAATCTTCCATTAGTCATTAGTCATCCAAAAACCCTTCTTTCTTTTTGGAGACACTTCAAGTCAGTATGGTGTTCCTACTTGTCAATTCTTCCAAAGCAGTTTAGAGTTCATAACTGTTTGTGTTATTGACCTCAAAATGCTGACAAGAACTAATGACATGATGAGTTAACCAGTCCTTATGTCAACTGATCAACCACAGAGTCCCCAAATTTTCATTTGCTCAGTGTTCCATTCTATGACTTATAGTAACTCCTGGAACTTTAAAAAAAAAAAATCCCCTGTCCCCACCCTCTCTGTTTCCAGTGTATAATCTGCATGTTTGGCTATTTAACAAAAAACAAAATGAAACTTAGAGATTGGAAAGAGCCTAGCTGTCAAAACAGCATTCCAAAAAACTGTGACGATGGTCCAGCATCCTAATTTTGCACCCAAGTGTTTTTTTCTAACAACTGCAATCAGTCATGGCTATTAGTTGCAAAACAGAGCCACTCTGTGTCTATGGGAAGGAAAAAAAGAATCGTGGCTTGGAGTTGAGGAAACAGTTCAGTGGATGCTACTGATTTAAATATGGAAAATTAAAATGGGGTAGTTTCTCTAGAGATTGTAAAACTGACTAGAAATGAACTAGGAAAATTAAGTTTCTGAAAAAAATGAAAATTATTGCAAAACTTTGCCTTCAGACAGCTATTAAGCTAAATCAAGTGTTCCTGCAGTTAGGATAAGAGCTTTCTCCCCCAAACCCTGAGAACTCATATGCCAATGTCATGTAAAAGAACATTGCAAGTTTAGCTGTGCTGCAGATGAGCTGGAAAACAAGCAAACCTCAATTGCCCAAGGAGGAAAATGTTGTGTGAACATAGTAACATGGCATGGATCCCAGATTTGCACAAATATTTTGAGTGGAAGTGCCCTGAATATGACTATGAATAACTGGTTGGCCTGATCTCAGTCAGCAAAACTTTTCCCCTCACTGAGAAAATACTGGTGACCAATAGCACAAAAGAGAGAACAAATGGGGTTCACAGTAAAGCAAAAATACTGTTTCTGTTCCTATGTCCATTTTTTTCCAGCCATTTGCTTTGGGAAAGATAAACAATTGTTGGATGATCAACATGTACTTGTGCAATATATCTATTTATGGCCCTTCATTTACACATGGGGGCAAAACATGTCACATTAAAGAGATTTTTTAAGAGAAGACGAGGGTCAACTATCTTTGGTAAGGGAAAGATTTTTCATCATCTCCTATAATTTTAGAACTAGATAAGAGGAAACATTTATCCACATGGCATACAAACAGTCTGTGGAATATGATATCATTAGATGTGGCACCGACTGCTAAATTAGAAGGCTTTGCAGTGGTCTAGAAACATTTTTACAGGGCAGATATATCGGTGGTTATTAACCTTGAGAACTAGATCTATTTTCAGGCATGTTAGTAGATTAGTCTATACATTAGGTATGTACAATAAAGTATGGAAGCGGAGTGTGATTTTACAGGTGTTCTTCTGACTGTTCATTTAGTGACTGTTTGAAGTATGGTACTGACAAAAATAAGCAGATCAGACCTCACACTTATGACCATAGCAGCATCCAAATGGTCATGTGATCAGAATTCAAGCACTTGGCAACTGGCATATATTTATGATGATTACAGTAACCGGAAGTCATGTGATTGCCATTTAACCTTCCCAGCCAGCTTCCAACTAGCAAAGTCAATTGGGAAAGCTGGATTAACTTACTGACCATGGCAAAAGTAACCATCACTTAATAATCATGGCAAAAAGGTGGTAACATCAGGTGTGATTCACTTAATAACTGCCTGGCTTAAAGTTCTGATTCCAGTTGCAGTCATAAGTCAAGGACTATCTGCGTCTTCTATCAGTGAACTTCCTAGATGTATTGGGTTGGCCACTTTTGAGATGGAATGGTGGCGAGGTGGGCCTAGGCCTAAGTAATTAGGACTATTCACATGTTATTATTTATAACATTTAAAAATAGTTAGATGGACATTATAAGACAGGCATTATTGAGAAAGGTATTGTTTTAGGCCACACCCATCCAGGAAGAGGTGTAAATGATACACAGCATGAAGTTGAGCACTCATAGACGTAACTGTCAATTGCTCCTTGAAGAGAAGTTGTGACTCCAGGAGGACCCTCAAAATACTATAAAAAGGTTTATGCTAATGCTGTCTAACATTCCATCCCTTTACCACTTACTTAAAAGTGATGATTGTGCATTCTAATTAAAGCACTAAATGCTAGCACTGATAACAAGCTGTTTTAAAACAAAGTTCACTGGAAATTTATAGAAGGCTAAAATGGAACTGGCACTATATGGAAGAAGATTTAGGAACGACTTCCATAATGATTGCAAATTCCAGAAGAATGGCCCTGTATCAGCTGGATATTTGTCTTTCAAGAGGCTGAAGTTTCTAATAAGTCATTTGAAAGACAATAGATAATGACTGAACAGCAGAATTAGAAATGGATGGTACGAATTTCAAACTGTGCGGCTTATGTAGCACAGTGAGGCAAATTTTTATCATACTGTAATCTCACAATTGCTAATATGGATTTACTAAATAGTCACATCCTAATACCGCAACTTGCCATTGAAACCTATCATTATTCAGTTTTATCATTCTGAGTAACTTAAAACTGTCCACATCAGATTCTTGTACCATTTCTTTTACAACTCTTTAAGTCATTTAGCTGAGAAATTAGGGCGGATACACAATAATTCAGTGAGTTAGATGACCACAGGATTTTTGTCAGCCATCCTGATCTAACTTTAATCATGACATTATTTTATTAGAAATCCAGTTGAACTGAGATTTATTTCCAAGTACTGACACATAAAACAAAACTGTTGGTGGCTATTCATGCTAATATATACTGCACAGTAAAGTTATAGTTGCCAAAAGAGTGTGGAACTTAGATTTTCCTAGTATTAAATAATTTATTTGGATATAAACCCTACTTGTGTCAACACAATGTAGTTCTGTGTATCTATGCTAAGGATCACAATTTCAAGGACAAAGTGGATGTGACAGCAGCAAATATGTTTAGGGAGACAGTTGCGAGTGGTGGTGGTCTCTTTTATACACTACTTCTAACTTTCATATAAATCCTGGAACTTCAAGACAATCATGCCTCCCATCATTTTGAATGTAGTTTAAAATACATCTAAGACTGATCTAGAATGTTTAAAGTATTTTCAGTTATGTTTGGGCATCAAGATGCTTTGAGCACAAGCATCTTTATTTATTTGTATTTAGAGCTCAGAGAAATACTGTCCAATAAATATTTGTTCTACTCTGGCCAATAACTGAATACATAGACATATCTGCTCATTTGTTAGCCAGTAACAGAATGGCTTGTCCCATCTGCTCAGGGCCATGGCTAAATATACTCTACATCCCTTCCTTCTCTTTACAAAAACAAAACAAACAAACAAAAAATTGGCCAGCTGTCCATGATGGCAAACCTTTATTGCCTTCAAGGTCCTAATAATTATTGGCATGCCAATAATCCTGCATTTTGTTTCCTTTACATAAACTTGCCAACATGTTACTATGACTAAATTGGAGGAAGGACAAATCAAGGTTCCTGTCTAATAGGGATACCAACTTCTCCTTAAAGAAAAAAGCAATGATGTACCACAATTTCTGAAGAAGCGTTTGCTGTCTTGAAGTATTATTTCCCCATACACAGTTACAAGTTACAACGGAACAGGAATCTATACAAATTATTCACAATCCCAGTCACATGATATGTATTATCATGCACGAGCACCTTCATCTGAAAGACCTTCATCCTTTCTAAGATCTTTTGATGAAATATAGTATCACATTCAATTTCAGTTCTTAGAACAATGAACTATGTGGCAGTCTTATTGCAAACAAGGAAAGTTTGACACTTTTCACCCAACATTTATTTAAAATAGATTGGTTCATACTGAATCTGTTATCAGACAAGATGAAATGAAATCTCTATAAAATGACAAAAGTTAACTGGAAAGTTTTATGAAGGATTTGGCATTTTATACTGCAGAAAGACAGGTGCCTGGAAGATGGGAAAAAGTGGATTCAGATGACTGGCAGATAAACCATTCAATTACTGGGAATAGTTTATCCAACTGTGGCTTCTAGAAACTTCCTTGGAGATGAGGCAGCATCCCATAAAGTCCCATTTTACTTGTATCATTATCCTCCAGAGGCCACCCATTCTTCTGTGGCATTATCTACCTTCTTCCTCCCTTTATAAGTTTGTTTCAGACGTTTCTGCCTTAACAGGAAGATACAGTTGAAGTCATCTCTCACTCCTGCCCCAATGAATCTGCCTGAAACTTGATAGGATTTATTTGAACATTGACATTGATGTATAATCTGTTGAAAAGCAAGTCAGAAGGAATGGATCTCAGCTTTTTCCCTTATTGAATTTGATGACATTTCTTGTTTTCAATCACCACTATCCTCTGATAGACTGGAGCTGGCTGGGGTAAAGAGGATGTAGTAGAAACAAATGTATGAACTTTGCAAGCAATCATCTGTAGAAATTAGCTCAATTTAGAATTAACATTATCTTCAGTTATGTCATACATACTTTTCTAAAAAGAAAACATAATACGGTAGCATTTAAAGGTGCTAATATCTAAAGCTCCTGTATAATATTTATCTGAAATCCAGTTGAAAAACTAAAGAAGTTAACCATTGTTTCAGTCCCCAACCCCCCTTAGCTGTTTGTGTTTTGATGCCTTCTCAGTGGAAGATATGCACATTTGGGATGGATTCCCACGTTAAAATGAGCAGCTTTTTTCTAGGAGCTTAATATGGCCAACAAACAAATTTTGTGACATTTTTTAATGGCAAACAGAAAACCATGCTACCTTAGTATATTAAAATCCCACTATACATTAGTAAGATGTACAGTAAGAAAAAAGATTGCACAATCAAATGCATTTAATATCATTTTATAGTTTACAATAAAGTAGTAGGAATTCTGAACATTTGATCATGGGGATGGTGCAATTGTCACGTTTGTAAAAATGCTCTGATAACCTGATTAGAATATTGTCATGTTTTCTATTGGAAAGCAAAGCAGAATTAGTACAAACATACTACATGAAATCTAGAGTTTTTGAGAGTGGCAATCATGGATAGCCACTACAAACAGATAGTCCTAAGCCACATTACTCAGTTTCTCATATACTGTCTCCAGGACAATGTATCTACCTTTCGGTCATCTAACCTACTCACTCATCCATTCACCTATCTGCCTATTCACTTACCTATCACACCTACCTACCACACAAGGCAGTGGACTTATGAGGTCTCATTTCATCCTGAGTAAGAGGAACTCCAAAGTTTACAGGTTAAACTTCAATCAGAAAGAAGGCAACAAGTAGCTAACTTTTTAATGCTGCAGAATTCAGGAGCAGCATGACATTGAGAACAGGGATGAAGCAAGTGATGAGCAAGGACAAAGTAAGTGAGGCTCCCATTTTTCCTCTGGCTGGTGTTTCTTGCAGCTGTTTCTCTTTTTAGTATTCTCTTGTTCAAAGCAGAGATTGGAAGGGAGGGAAGACAGTTCACAAAGAAGTCTTCCTAGTCATACCACAAATAATTGCAATGAACTAACACAAATTGATTTTACAGAAGATATTGTTGAAAAAGCATTACGCAACCTAAAACCGTCTCAATCTATTGGCCCTGATGGACTATGTGCATATTTCCTAAAAAAGCTCTCCTCAACCATA
>JANHGD010003524.1:58184-80045 GCA_027560375.1 Imantodes cenchoa | reverse complement strand
GGGTCTCCTGCTTGGGCAGGAGGTTGGACTAGATGACCTGCAAGGTCCCTTCCAACTCTGTTAATCTGTAAATCTGTAGATGTTAAATAAAACAAGAGTTGATGAAGTAACAAACTATAATGAAAAAGGATTAAAATACAGTTTAAGTAGGTTAAATTGGCATATAGGAGGTGGCATTTAAACTTAACCCATTAAATTTCATTTATTTTTTTCTCCAAGATCAACATTATCACTTCCTATATATTAAAGTGGATTTTAAGAAATGCAGTGAAAAAAATTAATAGGAAAAGTTCATTATATTGCCAGATTTTTGTATGTACATCTCTAGATTTTGTGCTGTAAGCCAAGAATGAGCTTTTAGGTCTGGTAGATGTTTACAATTTTTAAAATGTGGACAAGGCTATAGAAAACAGCTAACTGGAGCTATTCATAAAATAACTGCTACCCAGGAAACAGTAGTGTAGCTCCTTCATTTCATTCCTTCCAATCTGCCAAGAAGATAATATCTATCAGTTCCACTTGCCGTTTCACCCTTTTTTTCTTTTTTCTTTTGGCAGAAGGGCGTATTTTCAAGTAAAGCATTGAACTGCAGCCACACACCATTTTTATTTTCTCACAATTCCTTTGGGCGAATCCTGAACCTGAAAATAAGGTCATAGGGATGCCAGAGGAGTTTCAGAGGGCGTCTTTTACTGCCGTAGAATATGTCATAAACATTTGAAGCATTTATTTTTATAAATATTCACAAATGGAATATTTTAAAACATTCTGCACTATAAAAGTAGCATTTTAATGTGTACAGTTATCTCAGACTGATAACGTTTGCAAAATTGCTTTTGTGCTCAGCTTCCTATATGCCAGGAATGCCAAGTGGAATCTCTCCTTTTCCTCCTGGACAACCTCCTAACCCAAGGTAAAATAAATCTGCTTGCACGGTGAGAAACATGGTGATTTGATTATGCCCTGTTGTGCTATTTCTGAGAATCTTAGTCTAAACATACATTTCAAAAATATGCACAGTTCCAAATGGACTTACGAAGCTTTTCTTTTTGAGTTACTGCTTATTTAATAAGTTTAGATCAATGAATTGTTTAAATAAATGTAGCTTTAGACAAGAATGTTCTTCGGAAATTAAATGTTGCTTGATCAGAAGGTTGAACAAGATGTGTTACTTCATTTCCAGTAGCTCCACCTTCAGAACTTTGCATACTGGGTAGAAAATCTGTAGGGAAATCTAAAAACCTCATTCGCATATCACGCTTAAAGTGTTTAAGCAGCAAGTTGGTGATCTACTTGGGTTTGGTAGTTCTTTCTGCAGTCACCCAGAGAAAGAAGGCTTCCATGTTAGTTGTGCATGTTTTTGAAATAGCCTTCATGTCCTCTACATCCTAAATTAATCTGTAGATCATAGTTTCATTCCGTGGTTCATACAGTGATGCATCTCATGCTGAGCTGACACTTGATAGAGAAGTGCTTTGCAAGAAAAGCCAGCAGACATATAAGAGAGGCATCATTCCCCTTTGAGGAAAGGTACTCTTAGTGCTCAAATGAACAAGCCCCCCTCCCCTTCTTTTCCTTCTCTCTCCTGTTCTTCTAAAGAAGCTTTCATTACATCCAGGAAAAGTTAGGTTCCTTCTGCATTAACTCCTATAATTGGTCCAGAAGCCAATTAATATCTTCTTTGTAGGCGTGCTTTTTTATATTTTCACTGCAAGCCCAGTTTCTCCAAACCTCCTCAAAGCTTGTATTCAACAAGAATACATAATTTTCACTGGATCTTCATTATCACCTTTCATGATTATTGTGTTTTATATGTGATCCTTATTCCCCCTGATCTATTTGCAAGACCAGTTTAGTGTTTTATTATCATTCCCAATATATGTTTTTAACCTGCTTCAGTTGCCTTAACAAGTCTTCCGAACTTTTCTCATATTTGGAGGGATGCCAGATTTCCCTTAAACAGATATGGTTTAGTGTCAGAAAATGCATGTATGTGTGTTGAATTCACATATATGTAAGACACAGGTGTCTGCGAAAATGACTGTGCTCTGTAACAGAGATCCTTGTCCCAGTCCTTGCTGCTGTGCCACACTAACATGCAAATGCATATGCAAATCTATGCAACAAGAAGGCAAATGAGATTCCCATATGTGAGCAGTTCTTACATGTAGGTCTAGGGATAGAGTCAGCAGTGGACACTACAGAAACAGTACTGGGAAATGCAAGGCTATTTCCTTATGAATTTCTGAAATGTATAAAGGAGATCTCAAATGTGTGGCTTTGCAGTAAAACTAGAACATTTTCACTACTGATCATGCTGGATGACGTTGCTCAGCCTTCTAATTCAACAACTTCCAAGAACTACAACACTAGGCAAATTTAAAGTATTTTTAAGGAAGCTAAGGGCTGCATTATTTGTATTCATTTGAATATTATTTAATTTTAATTATAAATTAATGGTTACACAATTAGGTGAATTACTAGGGATGTTTTCAGTACTTACGGTCTTAATGTAAATCCTGCAGCATACTCAGTTTATATTTTTTCTTTGTGCGCCTGTAGCATTCTTTTTTGTACTTTTCTATTAAAAAGTTGTAATTCATTTTGATCACCTGTATGTGAAATACAGAATGCAAAAAACAAAAAACAAAACCATTTTATCTTCCGGAAAATATAGGAATCTGATTGGTGTCCATGCTATAATTTAAAAGATTACACAGTTTTCTTTTCATGAAAATAACAGAGCAGAATGAAAACAGTTAACAAGATACTAAGCCTTGAATAACTGAGTTTGGTGTCTTTCCTTCAAATGTTTTGAGCACGAGTTTGAAAATGTAATATTAATTTATAAAAATAACATGAAGTAGTGTTCAAACATATAAGCATCAATGAATTTATCACTAGATTGAATAGTAATCTGATTATAGCTTGAATCCATTAAGCTTCAATAATCCTATTTTGTTTTTCCTTTCATTTCCTGATCAAGTGGTTATTCAGGCTACCCTTATCCTGCACCTAGTGGACCATTTCCAGCAACAACCAGCACACCACATTATCCTTCGCAACCTCCCGTAACCACTGTGGGTGAGTAATTTCAAAAGAACCATTTCAAAGGTGGAAAATGAAGTTTGCATCTGCAAATGTACAAACCAAAATACTTACATTTACAGAAATTGTTAATTTGACTATAGCAGCAAAAGAGACCTATGATAAAAGCAGTATTTGATATTTTTTTTTACTAATTCATATATTACATGTATTGTTTTTCCTTCAATATTTGATTTACAAAAGAATCACGTCTGCTGTTTCACTCATGGTCTTTATTTTTAATTGATTGCTGTATGTGATAAAAATTGTATGTGTTTGAAACTGTCATCTTAGCAAGTCGAAAATGAATTAAAGCTAAAAAGCAAATAGAACAAAGTTACGTAATTGTTTTATTCTCTAATCTTATTCTGGGCAGCTAATCTTAGTTTTGACATTTAGATTTTGGGAGAAGTTTTAACATGCTAACAAATACATAGGAATACTGAGAGTGTAATCACTACAATGCAAATAGTGATGCTGCAGCTAAATAAAGTATAGTAAAGAATATAATTAGAGATAGGAAACAGTCAATGTTGCTGAAAATTTGTTTGAATAGGCTTGAAGTTAAGTATCTTCAATATGTTCTTCAATGCATTTTCAGGCCTTCAGATCTCTATTCTTTATGTGTTTATGTATAAGCAGATACATCATGTTAGAAGTAGCATGAATATCCAGTTTCATGGGTAGATACCCAATAGATGTATGACTGTTGTATGTAAATTTTACTTTCTGTCAGGTAAAAATTCAGATCAGCGACTGTTTTTTATTCCATGCATGGCTAAAAATTCCTTACTGCGTTGGACTAAATGGTGCATTTACAATTAATTCCATTTCTAAAAAGTCCTAGAAATTTGGAAGCTATGACCAACCTTGGCTGTTCATCTGATTAGGATTTCGCCTTCCTGAGAAGTAAACAATAATCTTGAAACTCAAAAATTTGTTTAGAAGACACAGTATCATTTAGTACAGAGAGCAGTCCAGGACATGTTGACTCCCTTGTAAAATGATATTTTGTCCAACACCATTATGTAAGTTTGAAAAGCCAGAATGTATCCCCTTTTCGTATTCAGCCAAGATTACCAAGGCAGCTAATGTAGAAAAAAAAAAGAAAACAATTAAGATTTTAATTAAATGCCTAATATTAAAATAATTATAACATTTAAAAAAAAGTAGACCTGAAGCTAAGATAGATGGAACTAAATATGGCGCCCACGACAGTTTATTCCATAACTTGGGAACATCATGGAGGAAGCCCCTCTCCTGAATTCTGAACTCGTGTCTCCAAAAAACAAAAGGAAGACTTTCTCAAAGACTTTTGGGCTCAATCGGAGTTTTAGTCCAACCTTTGAAATTGTTCAGGTTAGGGTTCAGTATCTGCCAGAGCTATTTATTTATAGCTTTAAAGGTAGTATGGTGGATACTGGTTTGTAATTACACAAATCATTTGGATTTAGGATTTTTTGTAATTAAAAAAAAAATCTTGTAATTGCCTCTTTGAAGCCAGAAGATGGTCATTACGTTTAAGCATGAAGAGAGTCACACCTTGGCTACTTTAATTAACAGTGGAAATTCTAAAAGGGACAACAAAATCATCAAGACCTTCAAGACCTACAATGAATAGTCAACTTGATCTGCTGCTGCATTGTTCATTGTCTACTATTCCTCTCCACATACTAAAGAAGAAGATACTATTCAGTATGGAAAAACAGCAACGACTTACAGGTAGTCCTCAACTTACAACAGTTCATTTCATGACCAAAGTTACAAAGGCACGGGGAAAAAAAATTAGTTAGTTCTCACACTTACAACCATTTCAGCATCTCCATAGTCACGTGATCACAATTTGGATGTTTGGCAACTGACTCGTATTTGTGACGGTTCCAGTGTCCCGGGATCATGTGATCTCCTTTTTGCAAGCTTCTGACTAGCAGAGTCAGAATTAACAACTGCAGTGATTCACTTAACGACTGTGGCAAGAAAAGTCGTAAAATGGGACAAAATTCACTTAACAAACGTTTCAGATAGCAAGAGATATTTTGGACTCATTTGTAATCGTAAGTCGAGGACTACCTGTATTTGGATCTGGCGCAATAAGAATGCAAAAATATTATTCCTTTTGCTACCTTCACTTTGCAGAGTGCAAATAGATGCTAGTACCTGCTCAGCCTGAGGTTCCTGAGATTTCTTTATTGGCGTTCAGACTGTCATTCCTCCTATTTCATCATTTGAATCCGCCTTCTTAATCAGAAGTCTGTAACACAGAGAGGGAAGTATGCCTTGAATCAAAAGTGTACATTGCCTGGGATTATTTTGTATTCTACAGATCAAGCAGGACTTGGGGGGGGGCAGTATTGCTCAGAGGCTCAGGAAAAAAAATGCATTTACGCAGTCATTCACTATTAACTGCCTGGAACAGACACTTCTAAGCCATCATACCTGCAGAGATTCATAATCTTCTATGAACATTTCCTACAGACTCTTTGAACCTCGTATTACCAACTCTACTTGAACTGAATGCCAAATCAAGAATGTATCCTGTTCCGTGTATGGAATTTGATATTAGTGGGGACAGTTGTTCCCAAATCTGGAAATACTTTGTTTCTTATCGGGTGACTTCAGCACAATCACTGAATATTCTCGAAGACAAGAAGCCTAGCAAAATGCAGAGACACCAGAGTGTCAGGTAGATGAGGAAGAGAAGTCTTGGGAGACTCAAAATCATAATGGGCAATCTGTACTCTCGTCACACATTTTTGTTGTTGTTGTTTTAAAGAGGAACCTAAGCATTTGCATATAATTCAGAAAAATGATATTGATCCTCCTTCAATAAGTTGTAACACGGCTTCATAGATACGTAACTATAAGGGATATAATAAAAAAGTATTTTATCTGCACTGATTTCTCAACCATTATCTGCCATGCTTGATGATCTCAATTAACTCTGGCATTCAATTACTTCCGGTGTTTTTTGGCCTATGAAATTATATTTTGTTCTTATCTCTATTAATCTCTTAATTGTCTTGTGGGGGAATTATGTCTAGGTTCAGTCTATCAATAATTGGTCACTCTGAATATTGAAAGCTAACAATGTTAACTGCTCTTTCAAGAAGAGCTAAATGTGTACTGGAATCTTCATTTGGCAGAGATAGCTCTGAGTTGCTCTGGAAAATGTCAATAGATAGAGGGAATGGGGGGTAAGTATGGTTTTCTTTTTGTTGTTATATAACTTAGATGCAATCACTTATCCTGTAAACTGAATACGCCAGCATATTAAAAGTTGTTTGAAGTAGTGTTCAAATCAAATTGGCAATACGGAAGATTTTCGTGTGTGTTTTTGTCTAACATTTTTATTGTTTTTACATGGAGCAATACAGAAAACTACTCTGGGTAGAGTTTTCAGAAAGGGCTTTGACCACAAAGTTTATGAAGGATTAATGTATGTTTGTTCTCTTAATAGCAGATGGCAGAAGAAAGCAGAAACAGGTATGGATTTGTGGTCATTCTTATGTTTTCTGGGCAGAAAAACGGGCACTTGAAAGAAGCTTTGGTCCCCAATTGGGAATTCGACTGGAGGACGCCAAATTACATTGGCTAGGAAAGAGTGGAATGGTGTGGGATCAATTAGTACCCATGCTGTTGCATACACGACAGAGACTAACGGATCCTGATATATTGGTGATCCATCTAGGAGGCAATGACTTGGGGACAGCCAGTAATTTTGATGTCATAAACCGAATGAAGAAAGATTTTGGACTTCTTAAGGAAACATTCAAGAATACCATTCTAGTCTGGTCTAACATCATACCCCGGAAAGTATGGAATCAAGAGATACCCCATAAAGTGATGGAGAGAAGCAGAAGAATACTCAATGAGGAAATGGGCTATTTTATACAATACATTGGAGGGACTGTGATCCATCATGATTTACTTGTACCCGAATCTCCTGGATTGTTCCATCTAGATGGTGTACTCTTATCTCAGAGTGGTACAGATATTTTCAACCTGGATTTACAAAGTGCTTTAGAAACTTTGGTTTGAGTCTTAATTGGAAGAAGAATGTTACCCGTTATGTATTAACAACTGAGGACATTTTCTACAAATAGAGATAGTTCTGAACAGCGTGGTAACATGAATTTATAGATAACAGACTTAGCCTGTGATTTAGCTGGGTACTGATTACTAATGCGGTTGTCTGTGACATTGCCCTATAATCTGCAATGAACTTTTTTGTTAATGTGTTTAACTATTTTTTGCAAATAGTTTATTTTTCCATTTACTTTAATTCACTTCTCATGTATGTTAAATGAGACTGCCAAACAAATTGATCCTTGATTGATCCCATTTCCACAAAGTGAACATAGCATGATTATATCAATCTACAGTATAAATAACGGTTTACAAAGCTGTTTCATGTGAGTCAGATGGGACTAATTATTGTTATCATATTGGGTTTAGGAGTTAGTGGGATCAGAAGTTTGACAAGCCCTTTTGTGTATCCTTTGAGGCTCAGGCACAAGAAGGGGAAAGGAAGGAAAATCCCATTACGCAAATGGAAATCAGCTAATGTAATGTATTTTGGATATAGCCCACTATTACCAATTCAGCATTGCACTTTAGAACATTCGTTCTGCTTTTCAAATAGTGGAAGATTATTTAAATATAATGGGAAGATCAAATGAAGATCTAGTTTCTGACCCATTGGTTTTTGAAAATACTTTACATGCCTAAAATTTAAGCAACTCTATTTCACAATTGCATGTCTTATAGGCAGCAATTAGTGGCTGATTTAAATGTAGTATTCCCAACTTAATGCACATAATTTATTAAGCTAGGAATACCATTTTAGTCCCACACATTCTTCTCCACCTTTTTGCCTTTTGTACCAGCTTTGATCCAAATCACAATATCTGTTAATATTGAACTGTAGTATAAAGTTGTTTCATTTACTGAGCTCTTAATAATATGCGTTGAACCATATCTCTCTATTTTTGGCGCAATGGAACATTGGTTTAAAAAATGGGGACTAAAGAATTGCTTCTCCTTTGGAATTGGTGGAGCAATTGTTCTAGATATGAGAGCTCTCAGACTTGTAAGAAGGGTTTCAATGATTCCTTTTCCTAATGCATGCAAAATAGTATCATATGCTTCTTAGAGCAGTTATGATACTTGTAAAATGCTATTTTAAATGAGGGGGTCTACAAAAATATTGTTGCTATGGTTTTGTTAACTCTGAGTGAATATATCTCTTGTGATAATTAAAATGAAATTGTATTTTTTTTTCTGTCAATATTCCCCCTGGGATAACAAAAGCACTTTAGAGTTTTTGTTCGCTGTGCTTGAAGAAAATCTTTCTGATTCCAAATGCATAAAGGTAGATGTTCTGAATTGTTTGACAGTAGCTCTAATAAGAGAACAATGCCACTTCATGTTTTGGCATCATTGATCTGAACCAGAAATTGCTTTGAAGGATTGTTCAAGAGAAGTACAATTTTAGAAGTAAGGAAAATTTAAAATACAGAAACGTGTATTTTTTTTCAACCCCCTCCCCCCAAAAAACCTCTCCCTGACCTACTGTGTAATAACAATTTGGTTATTAAGAAGGCAATAATTTTGCAAAGGAATCAAAACAAGGCTCATTTTGTGTTTCAATATTGAATTCAACTTACACTGCATTTATGTGGTATTGTGACTTTAATTTTCTTAACAAGCGAGAGGGAATTCAATATTAATCATTTATGTTGATTTTCTGTCATTTCTGAAGTGAGTTCCTTACTTAAAAGACTTCCAGGTCTGCTCAGCCTTTAGGAGAGGGACTTTGAAAGCTTCGTTCAGTAATGAACTGAATGACTGAAAGAAAGACAAGAGGAATAGAATGTAGAAGGTTGAGGTGCGGAGACTGCATCTTTTAAATATTAACTTCATAAACACTTGAGCAGATTTATTTTTGGTTATTTATCTTAAATATCTCTTTAGTTTCCAGCCGGATGAGGAGAATTATACTATCTGTGAGAGCAAATAGGACTCTGTTCAAATGTGTATGGCATGCTTCAGTTTTTTCCAGTGACGGTTTAACAGCACAACGGCTGGAAACAGCAGTTTACAGATTACCTTTTGTATATTTGCTTGTAAAAGAGCCTTTAAGCTCCAGTATTTTTGTCAGAATTTATCTTTCATAAACTATTGACATTGGACATCTGTTTGAATCATCTGATTTCTATAATTTGGAGGGTTCTGTTTTTAAAATAATAAAACATTAGCTTTTGTTTTCTTGTACTGTATGGTATTAATGAGCATCTAGTAATACCCTGCAATTTATTTTGCTCTAAATCCTGTTTTTGGAACTTTTAACAATCACGTGCTGACATGGCACTTAGTCTAATATCAGATATACTGGAAAAGGTTGCATTTTCAATGATGTTGGCTACCATGGAAATAAAGCAACCATATGGTATTTCAAAAGCTGAAAGTAAATGTTGGTGCCAGTATTTAATGGCTATTATTTATGGCTAAGCATAATGGCTTTGATTCACACTTGTTTTTACCAGGACTTGAAAATGTCTTCCATTTGCACATGGCAGTCTCCTTATTTTTTCCTCTCCAGATATTCATCCCTGTGCTGTACTTTAGGGATAACATGTTTGCCAAACTGGCTGGAGGGGCACTGGGCTCTGGAAAGAAGAAGAGATGGGGGTTGATCTGTTTTACAAATACAGTTAATTATTATTCCTTGGAGAATAATTTGTTAAAATTATTAGAAGTAGGTGTTTTTCAGTCACAAATACTGAATATATATTTACATTTGGTTAATATGTATAAAATCATTGAAACAACTACAGGGTTCATTCTCTCTTTGTGCATAAGCAATACTGCCATCAATAAAAGACCTACTATTGCATTTAAATATTAGGGAATAGTTTCTCTGTCCACAACTGATACGGTGTTCTATATATCTCAGGTTTGATAATACAAATACGTTTGGCAGATAATTACCTACAGCAGTATGAAACTAGTAATATGTTTCATAGGATTCCCTGGGTGAGCATAGTTTCACAGAGCTCTGTAGCACAAACGCAAACATTTTAGTTCAGCATCTCACTACTGGTTGGTACTAGTATTAATTTTCTAAAGATGTCAGTGTCCTTTACATAAAAGCAAATGTAATTGTTATATGTTGTCCAGGTACCAAACCTCACAGGACAAGTACTTTGATATTCTACACTGCTAATGTTTCCTTCCATTGGATGACTCTTGTATTACATAATTTGAAGGAGCTATGTTGGTGATGGGATGAAAGGAAGAGACGTTGTTGTGCATGCATCTCGGATTCGGTTTCCGGCATTTCTAGTTAAATGTAGCAGGTAGTAGGGTCAAACTACAGCCTGATACTTCAAAGAGCCTCTTCCAGCCAGCCTGGCCAATGCTGGGATAGATGGACAGGTGACTGGGCTTGTCACTGTTTCTCTGTGTTCCTAAATCTCATCTGTAATGAGATCACATGTAGAGCTTTTGGTTCAGCCCATATGAAAACTTTACGAATAAATACCACTGTTTCCAGCTTGAAATTGGTCATTTTGAACTTGAAATGGATTGGATTTGAAATGTTTTGTGATATATATGAAGTCCTTTTAAGCTTTTATTTGAAAAAGGATGAAAAATAGTCTTGATGGCATTCTGGGATAGATGATGTGCGTATACCTGAAATAAATACTTACATCCCCCAAATAGTTTCTCTTTAAAATGTAAGATGATCTTGCATTTGCTAAGTAGTTTTGGCAGATGAGGCAGGCAAGATTGTTGTTGTTTAGTCTTCAGTTCAGGCTCACCTTATTAGCTAAAACCAATAAATATTTTATATCTCCCAGATAGTTTTCTCTCTAAGAGATGAGTTTTATAAATACCTGAACTCTTCTGAGCAGGTTAGGAAGAAGTGATGCAGAAGTCAAAAGATACTGGGGTTTTTTTCAGAAAATAATTCCCATTAAAAGAAATATAATTATTCTTGTTTATTTTTAGCACATATAAACGTTACTCACCATAATGCTTTAGGTGGTTTCCACAGATTAGTTTTGTAGACTAAAAATCCTGCATATGACAGTGGCTGTTATTTTAGATTTATAGCTGTTCTTCCTTTCTCAAGGTCCAAGGGACATTTCAAGCCAGAACAAATTAATGAAGGAATCAATAGTGATCAACAATAGGTTTGTTGTCAGTGTTCTCTTTTTTAGATTAGAAAAATGACTTTATTGTACCAAGATAGTCTCAAGACCATTTCATTCTGAACTTCAATTAAGGATAGACTTAGGACATAGCATTCTTTGGAAGTCAGCAAATCACCTGTTCAGCAATTCCCGTCTTGATTTATAACATTAAATGTATTTCACTCTCTTACATAACATTTCTGCCATGAGTAGCAATTTAATCTATTTAGATTAAATTAAGAAAACAATAGAGCAGTGTTAATATTTTAAGAGAAAAAAATTGTCTTATAAGTGATACATATTTATGTTCTATTAAATGTCAGTTTATTCAGCAGCCAAGTTCAGTGCTGGGGGCTGCTTTTCTTTCGGGCTTAATTGGTAGTCTATATACTGTAAGGTCACAGTACCTTAAGGTCACTTCTGAAATCAGATTCCATATGGTAAAGGTTAAATGTTTCAAGTATTCCTTGTAATAAATGGCTGCATGCCACAGTATCTTCTTAGTGTGTGGCTAATTATGGAAGAAGGAAGGAGAAAATGCTAAGACTCATATTCTTAAAGGAGAAAGCCACTATATTTTTCTTGTTTGGAAGATATAATTTGCCTTGGTTCTTTGCACTTTCAACATTTTTTTGACACGCAAACTAGACAGACGCACGCACACACATAAACTTATACATAATTGTTATTTTTTCTGCCTTCAATTTGAGTTGTATGCAAGGTCTTCATAAATGCAATTGTGACTAAGAAATCCAATTTGTGTTTGTCTTGTCAGTATAGAGATTGGATAGTATAGTGTAGTTTTAGGTGGTAACTATCTTAGCTAAAAGACTAATGAGAATTGTTTGTTCACTACCCTTTGTACTGCCAAGAGTGGGCAAGAGGAAAATCTGAGAGAGAAAATTCTGACATGCAAGTTTATGTTGTTAAGGTTTGGCACAATAGACACTCCATAGGAGACCCCAGGGGAACTGTTTTGGAAAAATGTCTATTTTAAGAGCCACATCAAACATGTAATTGTTGAGCTGGGATACATCAACATGTTTCAGACAATTCCTGAAGGTCTTAAGAAACACAATGGGTTTTTAACATGATACCGAAATTGTAGTCTGTCTTCTGTGAAAACTACATCCTTCTCCTTTCCCCCACACCTTACCCCAGTTTAAATCCTACATTAGTCTAGCCACTCTGCATCTGAATTGTGAACTGAAGCTCACAAAAAGATGATGCCTTTCAACCAAAATGGACTTTGTTAGTTAGCAAAAATGAATCCAGATTCTCTAAGGCAAAAAGTAGGTGAATTTGAAATAAGACTACTACATATAATTTTGCATTCACTGCGTTGTTTTAAATCATTGTACCCTTTTAAAAATAAGAGAAATTCTATATTACATCTTTCTTTCCTTTCCTTTCCTACTCTAATTTTATTTTATTTTTTCTTACCTAAGCATATTAACATTGAAACTCCAACAGCACTTTCTTGTGTAGAAAAGTGGCTTGTTAAAAAACATACATAGTTGCCCTTTATTCTTTTGTTTAAACTTGTTTTCTGTGTTTGCCATTTGTTAGTCTTTTGCTTGGGAGCTTTAAAGAAATAGTTAAAACCAGTTTGGTTTTAAAATGCATTATCAGCCTCAGTTTCTCCACTTTTTCATTCTTCAAAAAAATGCATGTCCTTTAAAGTATTACAATAAAACTGTTAATATCAAATAATATAAAAATGATGGTTTTTCATGATGATATTAACTTTATGAGATTTTCAGTATGTTTCTTGGCAAACTGAACACTATCCAATATAGTCTATAAATTGTATTTTCAATATACCGCATAATGTTGGCATTTGAGAAAAAATATTTATTAGTGGAAAATGTGGGAAATGTCTAGAGTTCTAAAACTGTTTAATTTATGTACATTTGTTATGCAGAAAGATTTTTTAGTTTGATACCAATTTTCAGAGTTCTTTGTATATGGCAGGCTTGCTTATTTTCAAGAGAAGAGAGATTTTAGGGAACAGTGATCAGCATGATAGACATTCAGAACCTCAATTAAACTTGTTCCTAAGACTCAAAATGAAAGTATGAAAAAGAATAAGAATACATGCTGAAATTCAGAAATGAACTTTAAATGCATTGAAAATATAGAAACTGTACTGTTCAGCCATTCTGCATTAGATTCTGAACTTGAAGATTTTATATTCATTTTTGTTGCACATCACTAAAACCTGAATTTAGAAAAGTGAAAGCCAGAAGAAAGAAAAAATTAAAATGAATTATATCTTCAGCATCATATGAAGTTCAAAATAAAGAAATTTGGATCAGAATCTGTGACCCTGATAGACAATTTCATCTGAAGATCAAACCAGAATAAATGAAGTTGACAAGAAAGAACGGAAATTGCGGGAAGAATAGACATTTTCAGTAATTCACAATTTTTTGTTGTTATGTGGACACTTCAAAAATATTGGTTTGGATTGATATATATTAATAACTGGTATTACTGGAATGGACATATCAGAATCCCTTTCATAATCTGGATGCTGCTTCGGCAATAGAAATCTTAAAAGAAACAAAAAGGACTATGATTTTGAAAAAAGGCTGTGATTTAGAAGACGAATGTTAATATTAAGAACATTTATGGATGCGGCAAACTCAGACTACATATGAAACCTGTGGCACTTTGAGTTGGTGTGTTAAGGTAAAATACAATTTTTATCATAGAGAGCTGTTCCTAATTCCTGCTATTTTGGATACTGTTGTAATACATGTAATTTAACAACTTTAAAAAAAACAACCACTTAATTGAAAAAAATATTTTGTAAATGATACCAATTAAGATTGGGGCATTTGTTACAAAATTTGATATCTAAGTAAACTCCTTAGTCAATGTTATCGGACAGGACATGATGGAAAACCTTTAGATTGAAATGTGTGTGAATTTTTAGCCCAAATGTTTGAGAAGAAGAATTAAAACAAGAAAAATCATTTGTGCATGACAAATACTTGGCATCACATGTCAAATGATCATATTATTTGCCCTGTAGCTTTTTACGACTAGGATGGAAGGAAAAGAACATTCGTATAAAAATAAAGTAGGGTTTCTTTGTTTTCAGTATTTAGCTCTCTTACAATTCTTTTTTTAAAAAATAAATAATATTAAACAATAATGATCAGTAATAGTCCGAGATAGGCACATCTTAAGTTTTTCTAATAAAAATTTGTACTTATGGTGGATCCACCTACATCAGAGTAATTCAAGTGCACTAGATGCTTATAAAGTTTGAATTCCTAAGAAAGGCCTGCTATTTTATTTAATTTTTTAAAATTAATAAATCTATGGAAGCTTAATGAATCTTTTTTGCACTAGACGAAAACTCCTAGAGAACTGGTTGAGGTTTTTATAACTCAGTTATAAACTATGATGAGATAAGTAAACCCATATTAAATTGGCTAGCGATCCATTTACAGGTGGTCCTCAACTTACGACCACAATTGAGCCCCAAAATTATGTTGTTAAAAAGTGAGAAATTTGTTAGGTGAGTTTTGCCCCATATTATGACATTTCTTGCCACAGTTGTTAAGTGAATCACTGCAGTTGATAAGTTAGTAACCTGGTTGTTAAGCGAATCTGGCTTCCCCATTGAATTTGCTTGTCAGAAACTTGTAAAAGGTGATCACATGACCCAAGGACACAGCAATGGTCCCAAGTAGGAATCAGTTGCCCTGCATCTGAATTTTGATCACATGATCCTGGGAATGCTGGAAAGGTTGTAACTGTGAAAAAATGGTCACACATCACTTTTTCCAGTGCCGTTGTAACTTTGAATGGCTACTTAATGAACTGTTGTAAGTCGAGGACTATCTGTATTCTTAAATGCATTGAAAGTTCACAGATATACCTTCTAGAGTATGACTTTTCCAAGTTAGCATGTGATGGTATTCCTTTGGTTGTTGGATTTTTTTTCCTCTTTTCTTTAAAATATTCAGAGGTGACGCCTAAGGGTCCGTCTGAGGACATAGACAGCAGCATTTCTGTGACTGTGATTTTTATTCTGCAGGTCCCAGCAGAGATGGCACAATTAGTGAAGACACTATTCGAGCTTCCCTTATATCAGCAGTCAGTGATAAATTGAGATGGCGAATGAAAGAAGAAATGGATCGTGCCCAGGCAGAGCTTAATGCCTTGAAGCGCACGGAAGAGGATCTGAAAAAGGGTCATCAGAAGCTTGAAGAGATGGTAACTCGCCTAGACCAAGAGGTGGTAAGCAGGAGGAAAGACACTTCTCTGAATAATGTTGGTTGTGCATTACTACTTGTACCTACCCCCCTCCATCTACTTCTACTGCTTAGAGCATTTGACCTATGATCAAATTTACTTCATAATGTTGGGAAAGACAAATTGTTAAAAAAAGAATCATCTGTGAATGTGGAGTGTGTACATTTTTTTTAATTCCTAACTTTAGATTTTAGAGATATAGTAACTACAATTACATCTCTGGTTATTGACAAACTCGGTGAAAAGGAAGGATAATTTACTATGGCATCTGGATAGAAATAAAACACTTGGTCTAGGAAGTAAAGATTCCCTGTGGAAGAGATTCTCTTATGCTTAGATGCTTTTCCTTTCATATTTTATCATGTAAATATCTATGTTGTGGTTGCATCTGGGATACTGTTGCAGATCTTTTATCTCATAAACAGTGATGGACAGGCTGAACCATGCTTAGTAACACCCATGTTCTATGAACTGCACTGGTTACCACTTGATTTTCAGATATGCTTCGAATTGCAGGTTGTCCTCTCCAAAGTCCTTCATGGCAAAGGGCCTAGTTATCTGAGGAACCATCCGTTTCCTTTGATCTCTGCCTACCCAGTAAAATCTGATAGAGCTAACTCACTCCTGCTCCCATCAAGTAAGCAGTATCACCTAGCTGACAGAACCCAGGAGGCAGGCCTTCTTCATTGCAGCACCTGTCCTCTGGAATAGCATCCCCTTGGAAATTCAAATGACCGCAAACCTTTGAGAAGAGGCTTCTTGTCCGTTTTTTTACTTTCCAATGTAGATTAGAGTTTTATTTCTAGTTAAGCCACCCCAAATTGTTAGAGTTGCATGGCCTGGTAATCTGATTAATAAATAAATCTCAAAAATGATATTATTGACATAATAGAATGGAGTGGAATTATAGGAGCAATCTCTATCGTAGTAGACAATTGTTAAGCTCCGTTCAAACATCTGTAGGATGTAGAAATTAGGTTAAATGGATATTGTGTAGTGTTATTAAATGGGGAACTTTTATATACATAAAAATGTATTTTAAAATCTGGGAAATCTTGGAAGGAAGCACCTGAGCATGTGTTGTTATAAGAAGGCAAGCTGAAATCGTTTTTGCTTTATAACATGCATGTGATTTACACTGAATCTGAAGGAGCAGTTTTTAATTATTTGGGGCGTTCACATATCTATAATGAAACAGTGACACCATCAAAATGGGTATGTCCAGTGGGAAAAAAACACCCTGTTCCTAAACAACAGATTGAGCACAAAATGGATCTGAAGTCATGACAAGCAGTTACAGAAATTAAATCTTTCTTCAGGTATTATTAAGAAGGGCATTGAAAATTATTTTTATAATAATATGCTTTTATAGAAATATGTGATAGGACAGACTGTTGCATCTCAGAATGACTACTGTAAAGTTGGAAAAAAGTAGAAAAAATGTAGTCAAATACTCAGATGTGTTTGAGATCTAGAGTAATATCTAGTGAGTTAAAGGAAAAGATGAATAAAAGAGTTTATGATAAAGGCTTATAAAATTCCTTTTAAAGTGTTTTCCCCCATTACAATTCCTCAATCCTTATTAATTTTAATAGTGTCTCCTCCTTATTATCTTTTTTTTGCTGGTTTCTTGATTTTATTTTCTCTTCTATTCCGACTGATAATTCCATTCTTTCCTTGTTTTCCTGGTCTTTGCCCCTTGTCTCTTGTGTACAACTTTCCTGTCTTCTAGCTATACGATCAAATATTTCCACCATGTTCTTGTGTAGTTTCAGTATAAGATCCTTAATGCTTTGCCTCATTGACTCACAATCATCAATTCATAAACCAAGCCTCCAAGTCAAATTTTAATGTCTCATCAATGTTCAATCAAATCAGTCAGTTACTTCAGGGATCATCCACTCCTCAACTTGTTTTTATATATCCAATGATATTCAGGGGTCTCCAAACACAAAATCCTATTTAATATTCCAGTCTCCAGTGGTTAGAAGTTAAATAGGTATAGTTCAATAGTTATTTCCAGTTATTTCAATGTTTACTCCCAAGTTGCAAAAATTCACTTTTATCAGAAGATGGTGCTCTTTGCTTCGCTCTGCTACCTCTCTGCTTTTATTTTGACAAGTCCGATTTATTTATCTTGTTTGTTTTAATTTATAAATCCAATACTTAAGGCAAATTGTTTGAAGAATAGGTGGGGTTATGGTTCCAGCATCTTAATATGTCTTCTTAATATATTTTTTTTTAGGATTCAGTTTCCAACTTAATTTTCTTTTTAAACAAATATTTATTTTTAAAGTTTCCAATATGATTTTTCACAATAATTGGGCACTGCTGTAGCAAATCGTTCTAAAATGTATTCCCCTTAGATTTTGGGGGGGTCAAGCTTCAGCAATAAATCTTTTCTCACCCAGATGACACATCATTCACTCTTTCTCTCTTCCTGCTCAAACTTATGGTTTCTGACTGTTCCCCAGCTTAATGGTTGGATGAGGAGTTTTCCTTCAACCTGCAAGGCGGTTCCCCTTTGCTTCACCACTGCTACAGGGTGGCTATGGCTTCAAATAAAGCCCCCGACAGGGAGAGCTCAGAACAGGGCCGTGGAGCCTCACACACCTTGCTTCCGAAGGCGCTGGAAGTTCAACCGGAAGTCCAAGGCTTATAAAATTATGAGAGCATTGAGAAAGTTAATTGATGATTCATTTTTTTATTTATATATTATACTTGAACCTAAGTAAATATAGGTAAATTAATGATAAATGGTTCAAGGTAGATGAAATAAATATAGTTAAGATTATCAGCAGCAAGGCAAAAAACATTATAAGCCATTGTTAAGAATAGTTGCTCTGTGCATGTGGCTACTGGTCTGATATCACTACTGAATCAGAGAAAAATAGTTAATGTAGGAAATATAAGATTTAATTCAAATCTCTTAATTCCCTTGGACTATTTTAGATTAGTAATTGTGCTGACAGTCAGTGATTAAAGATACCAGGCTAGAAATTGGGATGACTTTGAGCTAGTTACTCTGTCCCAGCCTTGGGGAAAAGTCAATGGCAAACCAGTTCCCAAAATGTTGCCAAGAAAACTGCAGGGACTTGCCTAGGTGAAGACTCACTCAAAGGAACAACCACCACCACCACCACCCCCAAAAAAGTACAGTACTCAGTAGGTGAAGGTGAAAGGTGAAATTTAGAGTGTCAACTTTAAATGGATATAAAGTCATTTTATTGTCTGTCTGTCTAGGCTGAAGTTGACAAAAACATCGATCTCCTGAAAAAGAAAGATGAAGAGTTAAGTTCTGCTTTGGAAAAAATGGAAAGTCAGTCAGAAAACAACGACATAGATGAAGTTATTGTTCCTACAGCACCACTTTACAAACAGATACTGAACTTGTATGCAGAGGAAAATGCTATTGAAGATACCATCTTTTATCTGGGGGAAGCACTGAGACGTGGAGTTATAGACCTTGACATCTTTCTCAAGGTAGTTTTAATGAAATATCCAAATATACATGAATATACTGGCCATTCCACTTGTCCACCTTAATTCTGCACTTCAGTGCTGTTTAGCAAACATGATATATACAAGTGCACACTTTTCTTTTCCTGATCTAATGTAGCATATAGATACAGGGGTGTCAAACTCTATTTCATTGAGGGCTGCATCAGGGTTGTGTTTGACCTTGGGTGGGGGGAGTGGGCATGGCCAGGTTGGGCATGGCCAGCTTGACATCGCTCGGGAGTTCTGTTTTTGCTGGCAGAGGGCTGCAGGAGGCCATTACAGCCGAAAACAGCCTGGGAGGGCTGTACGTGGCCCTCCCAAGCTCCATTTTCGCTGGCAGAAGCACCACGGGTTGGTCCTTCGCTGTTTCCAGGGCGGCCTCTAAGCACTCTGCGTGCTGGATCCGGCCTGCAGGCCATGAGTTTGACTCCCCTGATGTAGACAGTAATTGTGGACCCACTGCCACAATTTTTT
Source organism: Imantodes cenchoa (assembly GCA_027560375.1). Classification (NCBI taxonomy): domain Eukaryota; kingdom Metazoa; phylum Chordata; class Lepidosauria; order Squamata; family Dipsadidae; genus Imantodes; species Imantodes cenchoa. The sequence continues at coordinate 60,513 of JANHGD010003524.1, read as the reverse complement.
ACTGCAAAGATAACAAGCATATGCTGTGATTCAACTTGCTCTGCATTTCATCTCTTTAATTTCTCTCCCTCATATTTATCTTTGTTTTTTTCAACTAATTTACTTTGTGGTTGATTTTTGCCAGCAGTACTCTGCCAGTAATTAATTCTCTGCTCCTGGTTATTCAGATTATTATCTCACTACTTTTCAATGAAATACTTAGTACCCATCTGTATACACTGAAGTTCTCTTATGAATCTGGCTTGGCTTGGCTGTTGGCCTCTCCCACTTACTTTTGTTAAATAAAATAAAGCTCTCTCAGCAGTGAGATCTATTGAGAGAAGAAAATGGAATCACCAGAGCAAAATCAGTAGAGTTATTTGCAGTTCACTCATGCATACGTCACAGTAACACCATGCTTTATAAATAAGCATCTTCTGTTCTTTGTGTATTTATCTCTGATGAGAAGAGGTAGTGCAGTCAATTAAAGACAGGGAAATAATGGATTTAGGTAGCTTTATATAATACATCTCTCAATTAATGTTTTCTAGAATTGGGACTACAGTTTCCAGCATTCTCTGATAATGTAACCAAATATAATCCCTGCTTCATTGAGTTAATACATTCCAAATTGGTATTTGAAAACACTATTATATTATTATATTAATTTTTATTAAACAGGTAGCCCTCAATTCATAAACATTGTTTAATGACCATTTGAAATTACAACAGCACTGAAAAAAGTGACTTATGACCATTTTTTCACACTTATGACTGCTGAAGCATCCCCATGGTCGCACGATCAAAATTTGGATGTTTGGCAACAGGTTCATATTTATGGCAGTTGCAGTGTCATGGGTCACCTTTTAATGACCTTCTGACAAGCAAAGTCAATGGGAAAGCCAGATTCATTTAAAAATCCTTGTACTAACTTAACAACTGCATTAATTCATTTAACGACTGTGGCAAGAAAGGTCGTAAAATGGAGCAAAACTTACTTAATAACTGTCTTACCTAGCAATAGAAATTTTGGCTCAGTTGTAGTCATAAATCGAGAACTACCTGCATAGAAATTATCCACATTTACATCATAGAGTGCCTTGGAATATTGTCCCATTTCTGCTAATTAGAGCAACTTCCTGTTGATTTAATGGCTTTATTAATATGTAGTCGATGATATAAAATATCCTTTAGTGAAAACCTCAAGTATAGATTGTGCAAAGCTAAGAAGCTCCTGAAGATATTGGGAAGTAAACTTAAAATCCATTGGGAAAGGAAAGGTACTAAAAAATCAAATGGTTTTTCTTATAGTACATGTCATTTTGACCAGCTCTTTTCAAAATCAAAATTTGGACTAGTAGGTGTAAATATTTATTTCAATAATGGAGTAATTGATGTTCTCAAATACATGTGTATCATGTTTGTCTTATCACTCTAAATGTACCATTTATCCTAGACCTGTTTTACTTCTTTTCAGCATGTCCGTCTCTTGTCTCGCAAGCAATTCCAACTGAGGGCACTTATGCAGAAAGCAAGAAAGACTGCAGGACTCAGTGATCTCTACTAACTGATGGCATGAGAAAAGTGTAGCAGGGGCCAAATGGTCATATTCTGAGTTTCCTTTGAATATGTAGGTGGGGGAAAAAATAAGTTATTACATCATTCAATTGTAAGATATTTTGAATGGATAATATATTTTTCTTTCTCTTCTTTTTGGTAAGGACTAGCTTTTATGAATGCACTTTCAATTTTCTGTAAACCTTTTCCATTGATGGACTAATGGTTAAATAAAATCCATTGCATAACCTTTATTTTTCTTGTGCTATAGATATTTGTGCAGTGAGCATGTCTTTCTTTTCATTTAACATCTGCAGAATATAGTTGGAATTGTTATCTGTGTACTTCTAAGATCAATTTGTAATAAAAGCATAGAAGATAACTGGAGGCTAAAATGTGTTTTACATTAATTTAAAAATTGTGGTATGATCTCATCCGTTGCTTGTTTAGTAGACACTTCTTAGCACTGAAAAAAACACTATCCCTTCTCCCCTATTAGCCATAAATACTATATATTTTCTCATTGTTAAATCACCTATTTGTAAAATCAGATTAATTCTTTAGGATGTCTCTTAAAATGTGCCATTAATTTAATGAATTAATAACAAATTTGATGGTGGTGATTACCTTAAATTACTTTAAAGAACTATAACCAAATAAATCAATGAAAGATGCTTAGATTAATTCACTATGAGCTATGATTGAACTGTGAAGCAGTATTCTTATGTAACAGAAATCCTATGTGCTTTGATCCTCCCGTATTCATCATTGACCTTTAAAGCCTCTGGAACTG
>JANHGD010003523.1:75889-88504 GCA_027560375.1 Imantodes cenchoa | reverse complement strand
GTATAAGACGACCCCCTACTTTTGCAAAGATTTTCCTGGCTTAAAAAGTCGTCTTATACGCCGGAATATACGGTAAGAAGATGAAGATGAATATGCATACAGCAAGTATTAATATCTACTCTAACTTTGCATTTCTACATTCATCTGCAGATTTAAAAATTTCATCTACAGATTAAAAAAATTAAAGGCATTTCTTTGAATGTATTTATTTATCAGTTAAGTGACAATATTTTAAGAAACACTCCTAAAATGCTATATTTTTTTAATACTAGGGCTGGATGTAGCAAAGCTGCTGTGCCCTCCTGGTGAATTGAGTTGGGATTGATCCATCTTGGTCAGTCAACCATTCTCAGAGAGATGCATAGAAATTACTCCACTAAGCAAATTAAAATGAAGGAGATGCTCCACTATTTTGATTTTAGGACTGGAGCATTTTTCTCATATTCGCAAGCATTTTTCTCATATTCGCAAGGCTTTTTGATATTTTAAACTAAGTGTTGCATAGCAAATTGAAATAGAAAATCATCCTATATAAATTATAGTTGTAATAATAAATTAAGTTGTAATCAATAAGGTATAAAGTTTAGAAGATATCAAAACAGACAAAAATAATTAAAATTATTCATACATTCCTAAACTTTAACACATCTGCATCATTTACATACACACTCATTATATATTCTGGCAACTATATTGTAAGCATGTGAGAATATAAGAAAAGCCAAGCTGTGTCAAGTTATACTTGGCAGCGGTAGGTTTGCTGAATGCAAAATAGGTCTTTGATTTACAGTAGTACAGTTATATATGGTCCAGAATATAGCAAATACAGAGTCCAGTTTTAGATTTTGTAAATTAATTGGCTTATAATGTAGTATTCTAATCCTCAGAAGAGTTTACTAAACATTGAATTATTTTTTCTCTGAAGGTCATGGTTGCCCAGATCATGGTTGCCCAAAGGAGCTTTTTTCAAGACGCAACTGGACTTCCTTGTTTTTTCTTTGAAGATGTTTCACTTCTCATACAAAAAGCTTCTTTAACTCTGACTGAAAGGAGAGGAATGGAAGGATTTATACTCCTTGCAGAGAGCTGGTCATTTGCATTCTTTTAGAAAGTTGTTGAGGCCACTTGGAGGTTTGTCAGTGACCTCAGGGTCACCTGAGTAGTGTGGAGCTTTCTTGGAATTGTTGAAAGCATTGCGTTGTAGATTGATAATAGATGATGTTGGATCCCTCACCCTCTGTTGAGAGAGGACTGTTCAATTTTGACATAGATGGCCTCTTTGACCACTCTTTCAAACCAAAATATGGACTTTGCTGTCTTCAAAACAGTGGCCTTTGTCTTTTAAATGCAGATGGACTGCTGAAGTCTGTGATGTTTTTTTCTCCTATGTTGTGCCATGCATTTATGAAGTGGTTGTTTTGTATAGGTGTGCACATGGTTCACTGCATTGTACTACATATACCATGTTGCTCAGTTTGTGTCTGGGTGTTTTATCCTTGGGGTGGACAAGATTTTGCCGTAGTGTATTCTTGGGTTTAAAGTGCGCAGATATGTTGTACTGGCTGAAGATCAGGGGTGAAATACAAAATTTTTCCCTACTGGTTCTGTGGGCGTGGCTTGGTGGGTGTGGCAGGGGAAGGATGCTGCAAAATCTCCATTCCCACCCCACTCTGGGGCCAGCCAGAAGTGGTATTTGCCGGTTCTCCGAACTACTCAAAATTTCCGCTACTGGTTCTCCAGAACCTGTCAGAACCTGCTGAATTTCACCTGCTCCAAATACCACAAGGTTGGCTATCCCTTCCATATAGGAATAATTGAGGGGGGGTGGTGTTCCCCTCCAGCGCAACTTTCTCTTCTGTTTTTGAAAAGCTGTAGCTTACTCAACAATACAAATTCTGCAAAAACAAAAATTGGATTTTTCTGCTCACTCACGCATCTGTGCTTTTGATAATTGGGCTAACAGCACCATCTATTGGCAAATTATAGAACTACAGGCGTAAATATGAAGTGCCATAAAATATATATATATAGAGAGAGAGAGATTGATTATTTATATATACATGTATTAAAAATGCAAAGCCCTCTCTTGGGGGGAAAAAGTGGCTACATTCATACAAAGTAAAGATCTTGTTTGTTTGTTTGTTTGTTTGTTTGTTTGTTTGTTTGTTTGTTTGTTTGCCTCTGGATGGCATTTTGGGAGTTGTAGTGTTAAGCCAGAAGGGATAATGCCTATCACAAGCCAGGATCCTTTTTCACACTTACTTTAGTGTGTTGTCATTTTGGTTCTTCTGCTTCTAACTCAGATAAGCAGCTGTATTGGCAGGGCTGGCAGGCAGGAAGGCTCCAAGCAGGCAAAATAGCTAGCTCAGCATTGTAACACATTTACCAAAGGGAAAGGCTTATATCGCAACACTACATCTACTGTCTTGCCCATTTTGAGCTGCACATAGCATGGCTGCTCCTACAGACAAGACTTCAGAATGGGTCTCCAATAAATGTAAATACAAACATTAATTACCTTCGGGGGTGGGTTCCACTTACCTTCGTCACCAGTTTGCATCGCGATGTTTTGCGCGCCCGTGCATGTTCTGTTTGCACGCGCACGTGTGTTCCCTCGTGCAATTTGGCTTCCACGCATGCTCAATAGCTGGAATCGGCTCGAAACACAGCTGAGGAGCTGATCAGCGATGCTTTGGGTGAAGAAATAAAAGTCAATTTAAAGCCGGGGGAGGACCCTTTTACAAGCAGCAGAACAGGGAAAACCTTCAAAACAGGAAAACATTCGCAAAAAATTATGAAAAAAAGATGGCGGCGCCCACAGACAGGCACCAGCTGATCTAGTTCAGTGACATCACCAGCGGGTCACTAATAGTTCGGGAGATCCAGTTTGAACTGGAAGGAACCCATCCCTGATTATCTTCTTGTTAATTATCTCAGCACTGAGGTGAGCATTCCAAATGGCAGAAAAATGGGGAAAGGTATATTTCACTTACACTGTCACACCCACTGTGGTTTTTTTTGTTATCACCATTTTTTATTACCATCGATTTTAGATGGAAGACTGGGGACCCTTGACTCTTCCAAATTCTTTCATTGTTATTGCTTAGTATCTCAAGAATCTGATCTAAAGCAATTTGATGTGTGTTGCTTACTCCAATATTCTACCAATGCTAAACCATAATCTTCTGTGGACATGGATGGCTGTACCAATTTGATAAATAAATGAATAAAATAACTAACAGCAGTCTAGGCTCATTATTTTTGCTTCTATCCCTCCCCCTCTTCCCCACTTTTCATTACCATTTGGCTTACAGATGAGCTCTTAAAGATGGCAAACTCCAGATACTATCTGGTGATTTTTTTTTACTTGCTTAATAAAACACCATCCCCTGTGAGCTATATGGAGTGGGGCAACTAGTGATCCAAAAAGCTGTAGCCCTTTGTCTCCATCTAGAAAGGTGTGGGAGAGGGCGAATAAAAGTCTCTCTTTCTGCATTCCTTTGAAGAGTCTCCTTCATGCCTAAAATCTTAAGATGAAAACATGCATCTCATTTAGAATGAGAACTAAGTAGTGAGTAGTAAGATAGGTCAAATAGAACTGTGCAGACCTGAGAAAAAGATCCAGCAGTTTCTGAACGGGAGGAGGCAAAATCTCAGGGTTTCACCCATGATGAGAATCTTCAAAATAATGTAATCTGCCATTTCAATCTTGAGAACAGCAACAGAATTGACCGGGATATGTTACTGCTCCCTCCCCTTCAACCAGAGCCAGGCTCGTTATCCAAAAAGCTTTATGGAAATCACACAATACAGCTGATTAAAAAAATATATGTTTCTCAGCCCCTGAGACACGTTTTTCCCTTGGGCAGACAAATGATGTTCCATCTGACCCACCAATGCTATTTTATATTGTTGGAAGAAATGCCCATCTGGGTTCAGTTCCAAGTGGGGAAAAAGACACAGGAAATATGGAGACTGTTTGGGAAGATGGTTTAATGATGAACAGGATCACATGGCTTGAATTCCTGAGCCGAAAAGGGAAGAGATGCTGGGAAAGCCTTGGTTTTATGCCTTCTGTTGGGCCCCAACTTAGAGTTTCCTGTTCCTGTATAAGAAATGTATCCCATTGGCTGTCAGACTCCCAGGGGGCAGGGGGTCTTAGCTAATTTTGTAGGTTTGCTGGGTGATGTAATCTTCCCAGGTGCCATATGGTGAGTTTCTATTGCTAGATTGGTCCTATTGTGTCCTGGAGATGGGTTCCTACCAGTGCAATCTGGTGCGCTGCTCCGGTAGTGGCCCGCTGATTATACAATTTTAGCGCGATGGCTCTCCGGTGCTGTCTTTGCCAGTCCGTGCACGCTGCCATCTTTTTTTCTAATTTTCGGCCATTTTTCGGCTCTCTGAGCATGCACAGAAGTAAAATCGTCCCTCTACGCATGCACGGAAGGAAAATCGTGCAACATTGCAATGCACACCAGTATGAAATGATAAGAGGAACCCGCCCCTGCTGGAGGCCATGTCTTTTGAGTTGCAGGTGAGCTGGCTGAGGCCTTAATGGCCCATTGACAAAGGAGGGGGGATGAGTTTCTGCCTCCCTTTTAATATTTCCTAAAATATTTCATTTTCTAGGAGAGGGGTGGGTTTTAACTTCCTACAATATATAGTACAAATAATGAAGGAACAGCTTGGAGAAGTGCTAACCCCTGGGGAAATTATCCCAGCAACTTCTCAGGAGGGCTCAATTTGCCCAAGAGCTAGCGTATTCTAACTCTATCCCGGAGAAATAGTTTTTGGTACAGTGCATAACCCACCTGTGAAGGCATGAGTTGGCCCTTTCAGCCTAATTGTTTTACAGCCAAGGATCAACCATTAGAAATAGAAATACTCATTCGACGCTATCTTGCCCCTGAAAGAACAAGGCTTACCTATCAATAGTTTCTACAAGACATGTTGTCAGAAGTAGACATTTCTCCAATTGGTGGATTCAGATCATGTGGAAAGGTAGAACCGGATGGTGGGACTAGTAAGAAGCAGCACAAAAGTTCTTTTGAAGATACGTCCTTTAGGATGCAACCCAGAAAGATAAAAAGGGAAGCATTGGCTTTTGATTCATTATTATTATTTTTTCTATTTGCTCTGTTTATATCTTTTTTGTCAGGAGTTCCAAAAAAAAAAGTTTGTTTAGCTCTTCCTCCTATTTTTATTTATTTATTTTTGGTCTCATGACAGCAACGCTGTAGGCTAGAAGATAGGAATTGTGCTGAAGCTATCTTCTGGCTAAAGGTGGAATTAACCCTGGTCTCTTCCATCCAGGTCTAACTTCAAACAATGCTATACTCTTTCTCTGTTCCCACCCTTCAGCCCCAATTCTTTCACTTTGTGATTGGAAATTACTAATTTTTCAAAATATCCATTCTTATTCCATGAAATAGAACCAAAATTCTTCCCATTCTGTTCCTTAAAGGGAAAAACGGTGGTGGAATTCTCCGATGTTGGTATGGGTGTCCGACAGTGGGTTGCTACCGGTTCGCACTGGTTTGGGTGAACCAGTATTAGTGGCGGGAGGCTCCACCCACCCACCCAGACATCATCAAAAATGCTCTGCGCATGCACAGAAGTTTCTGTGCATTCACAAAAGCATTGCACGTACGCCTGTGCGCTCCCGTTCACGAACCGGTAGCAAAAGTAAGTGGAACCCATTACTGCCATCCTAGTACACGTGTCCGTGGCTTTCATTGCCAATCTCTATCCAGCAATCTGAGACAGCCCACCCCTTGTGTTCCCATGAATCAATTGAATCCCCAGGACAGCATCATAAAGGAACCTGCCATGATTTTATTTCTCCCATGAGGACATCCAAACTGTCAGGAGGTCACAATTGCTGCAGAGATTTGTTAACAGAGCAAAGCAAGAATGACATCTAAGGCCACCGTGTAACAACAAAGTAAGCACAAAATCATTTCTAAAATAAATGAAAAAGGAAATCTAAATTAGCCTGGGAGTATGATAGAAAAACAAAAGACATTTTCCTTCAGGAAATCAGAAGACAGATTCTAGCAGTGTTGAATGTATTTAACCCAAAAGTTCCATGTAGAGTTTTATGGGGTTTTGTTTTGTTTTGTTTTGAATCAAAGAACATTAGAAAACAAACAACATATTTATGCAGGCATAAATCCCACACTGCGTAAGAGTCAGACCAAATAGTACTCAGTTGACCCTGACTGGTCACAAAAAAAGGTTAGTAGAATTGTTCTTAATTAAATCCCAGGTTATAGATTAGACTGAGAAGTTAAGAAAACATTGTGGGAAAAACCAAAATAAATCATTTTCAGACTATTGCTGGAAGAGATCCACGAACTTGTTCAAGGAGTAACTCAAGGGAGACTTTGCCTAAATTTCAATAGAGTCACATTCTTAATGCTTCTTCGATAAAATGTCTACAAATAAAAAATAAATAAATTAAAATATTTGAAAGCAAGGAACCACTTATACTAAAATGCTCAATGCTAAAAGGCTGTTTGGTGATCTTAGTTTGTGCTTGATATATCTCTTCCAAATGTTCAGCTGTGCTCCACATACAGTTTTCTCCTCCCATCAATTGGTGCATTTACTGTATCTGATGGAAAACTATGCTGGATTAATAACCCACACTTGACCTACCAAAAGGATGATGGCTGTAATACTATTGCATGAGATTACTGCTTCATCAAGATGACTCTTTGGGGTGATCTTGACTCTACGATGCTTAATTTTAAGATTCTGTGGATCTGGTAGACTATCCTAATCATTTCTTCTTTGGCTCTGACAAACAGATAATTGAATGTTAATAACTTTCAGATGATGTGCCTCAGAAGACAAGATGATCCCAACAGCCCCGATAATGGGCATGTACTGAATATCTTAGTTTCTTCTTCCTTTTAGACCAGGAGAAGCAATGATCTGCTGCTGCATAGGGCAACACATGCCATTTTTGGCACACTGAGGAATGAGCAGAGTGAACGTTTTTCAGGTGAGACCAGTCTATCAGAGCAACTGGGTCTACCCAAATGTGGGACGGAGCCAGGGGTGGGTTCCTCTTACTGTTGGCTTCCTACCGGTGCGCATCACGTGATTTGGCTTCCTCACATGCGCAGAGGTACAATTTTACTTTTGCGCATGCTCAGAGAGCCAAAAATCACCGAAAAATAGAAAAAAAGATGGCGGCACGCACGGACCGGCAAAAACATCACTGGAGCTGTCACGCCTAAATTGCACAATCGGCAGGCCACTACCGGAGCTGCGCACCGGACCGCACCAGTAAGAACCCGCCTCTGGACGGAGCACACTGCTTCCACTTTCGCCTTTCAGCCCTTTCATGAGCCTTCGCAGGCAGACAAACTATTTTGTGTTAAATTTACCGACAAGGAAATAAAGGAAGACTAGTATAGCTATTTCAAGCTTTTTAGCTCTCATCAGCTAGCCATACCCTTCTGGGATTCGAACAAAACCCAGAAGGGTATAGCTAGTTGATGCTAGCTAAAAAGCTTGAAATAGCTATACTAGTCTTCCTTTATTTCCTTGTCAGTACATTTAAATTTGAGCAGAGTGAATGTATGCAGTTCTTGGAGTTCACAACGTCTCCCATGAGCAGGGTGAAAAAAAGTCATGGATTGATTGCTTTAACTGTGGTTTTCTTAGCACATCCTCCAGACAGATTCATGCTTATTTCTCTTGGACCAAGCCAGAAAAAGTAATTTTTTTAAAAAAAATTTAAAAATGGCCCCTTCTTCTGTTTTCAAAAGGAACAAGCTGTGTCTCAAGTTTGTATGATATTAGCCATAAAATGTTACCCTGTCTGACGTCTATTTTCTGCTATGCTTGAGGGAAGAACCAATGATTATAATTAGAATAATGTAGACCAGCATTGTTCTCTGGGCAAAAGCTGAGTTAAAAAAAGAAAAGAGAAGAAACTCTCAATTTTGGTGGGAGGTTAGAAAAACACATAGGAGCCAAGTTGCTTCCTATAACAATCCCCGGTAGCATATTTATGACCACAGAAATGCTCTGGGTGAAGAGTAGACATCAGTTAATGTCATGAGCCTCCATTTACAAACCTGTATATGTGGGTGCAAATAAACCATAAATTACAAAATGCCAGTCTGCCTCCTATACTTCATTTCAAGAAATTTAGCTCATCCATTTATATAGCTCAGTCCAGGATGGAGACTATAGAGCCTCACAATGTCCATCATCCCTACAACACTATTTGTTTTTAATAGGACAAGATAACAGCACGGCTAGAAAGTAGCCTGTGGGTCATTGCATAAGAGAACGGCATTGTTTGCCAATAAAATGTCAGCACTTGCTCCAGCAAATTAATGTCAATGACACTGAGATGGCTCCTGTATGCTTAGGATAGGAAGGCTGCATTGCAGAAACATATGGCAGGCATTAGTAGAAGTTCGTTTCCTTTTCTTTTTCTGATTCAGCCTAGTGCCAGGAAAGCAGATCTGTCAAAAAGCACATTATGTCTGTCCTTGCTGTCTTCAATCTGTCTGATGTCATAGTCCGAATTTTCTAGGGCTTATGATTCAACTTTTTCAATCACTTTCTATAGTGGCCACTATTTGTGGTCTAGCTCCACTTTTAATATATTTCACCAATGCTATACAATAAATAGTAACCTTGGGGTTGCTTAGCGTCCTGAAGGCCTTCCCTCTGCCTTTTTAAGTTTTAATTTTTCTATCCTTGTTTTCACTGCTTCCTTTTATTGAGATATAATATTTTTACATGGTTTTTATGTTTTCTAATTGTACGTACGCCACCAAGAATCACTCTGTGTGATGGGCAGTATCTAAATTTGATAACATCAACAATGTTTCTACTTGTCTTATCTTGTAACTAAGAGCCGTGGTGGTTCAGTGGTTAGAATGCAGTACTGCAGGTGATTTCTGCTGGCTGCCGGCTGCCGGCTGCCAGGAGTTCGATTCTAACCAGCTCAAGGTTGACTCAGCCTTCCATCCTTCTTAGGTCAATAAAATGAGGATCCAGATTGTTGAGGGAAATATGCTGACTCTGTAAACCACTTAGAAAGGGCAATGAAGCACTGTGAAGCAATATATAAGTCTAAGTTCTATTGCAAACTGTTGTTATAACAATTTATTTCCTTAATCAACCCAGCCATGGCATTGGGCATCATCCCCCTTGCAATGACCAAATGAAGAAACTGGCACCAGGTGCACCCTGCCATCTGGCAGTCCCTGCTTTCCCAAGCTCAACAGGGCTTCCCACCACTGGTGGAGTAGCTACTCTTAGGCCACCCATCAAACTATCATAGCAAAGAACAAGCATAGGATAAAACAGATCTACTTTAAATCAACATTTTTTTAAGGATGTGCATTTTTTTAAAAAAAACCTTAGTTTTGCTTATTTTTATGTTATCTCAGTAAAATGCCCCTAAAATAACTAAGAAGCTGCACAACAGAAGAAGGGTTAGAAAACGTGATGGAGCTAGTAGAAATTGCAAAATTGACTGCTTTAATTAGATAAAAGAAGGTATCAACCTTTGTTTCTACTTGGGAACCACTTCTGGACTTTATTATTGAAACAAGAAAAAAAATGAACTTTCAATGTTGGGTTTTGCTGATTCATGTGGTGTGTTGTTGTAGAAATGGCTAGTATTTGTTAATGAAACAAAAAGTTGAGGTTGTAATATTGTTGTGTATTATACTGTGCTGAAAAAAGTTGGAAGTTCATATATTCGTTTTCTTTCCTCTTGTACCTATATCTCTTTCCCTCCCCCTTTCCCCTTTCATTTTCATTTGTAGTTTTATATTATGATAATTTTAATAAAATCCCTTTAAAAAGAAGCTATGTACTCCACTTCATTTTCTTAATGATAAATAAATAAATAAATAGCTCATTTTCCTTTTCTCCCCCACCTCAGCTTTGCTTCGTGAAGTAGCTCCTGGTTAATCAAGTCTTCCCTCTGCTGTCTGACTGAAGAGAGTTCTCAATGATCATTTTCCAAAATCACAGAGCTTCCTGGGATAAGCAATTTTCTCCTGGCTCCATTTCCTTTTTGGAATGGATTTAATCACAAGACCACTGCTGAATTATGGCAGAAAGAAGTGAACCAACATAGCTATGTGTTATGAAGTGCTGTTTAAGAATGCTGAGAAAAGGTCCGCCCAACAGCTTGAGGTCTTTTGAACTACACGAACTGCGTAGGATTTCTATTAACACACAGTGTCCCCAAGCATACATAACAGCTACAGGCATCTGACTATAGTCTCTACTCAAAAGTTCATTTTTTTTTTTTTAAAGTGAGCTGTATTCAACTGCCCAGCTGACATACAGCTTCTGTGTGGAACTGCAGTTAAAGGCTCTTCTTCAGATGACACCATAGCGGTGACCCAAAGTGGAAAAAGACAGAGAGCCAATGCCATCCTATCTCTGGAATGGCCTCCCCATAGAAACACAATCTTGCATTTTGCATGGCACCAGGGGAAAATGTATTAATTTATACTCTGTCTTGTTTGGATAGCCTCAGCTAGAACACACTAAAGTTGGCCCTGAGTTTAAGATCTGATAGCACTAGCAATAGTCTTTAGACTTATATACCGCTTCATAGTGCTTTACAGCACTTTCTAAGTGGTTTATAGAGTCAGCATCAGTGGCGGGTTGCTACCCACAAGGGCCACACTGCCGTGCGGATAGCACCACTAAAATGATGAACGGCTCCAGAGCCACTGGCTCCGGGCCACTCGTCATGGCCGCCATTTTTTAAAAAATGTTTTGGCTTCTGCACATGCGTAGAAGCCGAAATATTGCGCGAGCATGTTTGCCCAAATGAGATTTCGGCTCATTTTTGCTTCTGTGCATGCAGCCAGCTCCCGGAGCTCCGGTAGCAAAAGGTAAGTGGAACCCGTCCCGGTCAGCATATTGCTCCCAACAATCTGGGTCCTCATTTTACTGACCTTATAAGGCTGAGTCAATCTTGAGCCAGTCAGAATTGAACTGCTGGCAGTCAGCAGAGTTAGCCTGCAATAACTGCATTCTAACCACTGCGCCATTACTGCTCTTCATTGTCTGCAGTGATTTGGTAGATTTTTTTCCTAGATCCTATAGAGTTTATTCTCATCAAGCCAGGGACACTGTTTGCTACCTCGGGTGGGGAGGGAATTTTCCTGAGACATCCAATAGGAAAAAGAACAGCCCATCTCCAATTGAGATTTTCTTTTTACAGCTTTTATTCTTACTATTATAAGAGCCATGGTGACACAGTAGTTACTACAGGCTACTTCTGCTGACAGCTGATAGCAGTTCTGCAGTTTGAGTTTCACCGTCTCAAGGTTGATTCAGCTTTCCATCCTTTCGAAGTCAGTAAAATGAGGACCCAGATTGTTGGGGGAAATATGCTGATTCTGTAAATTGCTTAGAGAGGGCTGTAAAGCACTGTGAAGTGGTATATGAAAGAAAACATTATATGGAAATGGATGAATGAAACTATATAAATTTTTTTAAATGAGCAACAAGAAATATGGCTATAGCCATATCATTCGCAGGGCATGGTAATGTTTAACGCCACTGTGAACCAAGTAAAGTAAAACCAAGTAAAGTAAAAGGTATGGAAGTTCCGGATTAGATGTAGTAATTTATGGAGCCATTGAGATGCACTCAAAGGCAAAAGGCATCCAGAAGCCACTAAGCGAACAACAATGCTGAAATGGATTAAGCCCCAGGGAAATGGAAGTTTTAGAAAAAGACCAGCTAGTTATTGCAACCTCCAATCCCCATCACAAATGAGGATAAATAGTTTATGTCTATGTCTCAGTCATCCAGGTCAGGGTGCTGATTGAAGAACTGAAGAAGCTTCTTGGATGAGAAGCAAAGGGTCCTCAAGAAAACCAACTGCCTCTTGAAAAAACACATAAATGGGTTATCTGCACATATGCCGTGTTTTTTGGAATATAAGACAGACTTTTTTCCTTCCTAAAAGAGGGTGGAAATGTTGGTGTGTCTTATACACCAAATACAGCCATTTTGGGCCTCCTGAAACCCTGCCCTGCGTGTCCTGTTTTCACAAAAAACGCCCCCCTTTTTTTTGCAAAAACAGGACGCATGGAAGGTTTGGGAGGACCGTAGAGTGCTCCTGGGGGCTGGGGAGGGCAAAAACTATTTTTTTCTTGTTTTCTTCTTCAAAATCTTGGTGCGTCTTATACTCCGGTGTGTCTTATAGTCCGAAATATACGGTAAGTAGATCTGGCTTCCAAAATCAAGCTCTCTAGTTTTCCAGGCTTATTTTCCATATCTTGTGCATGTTTACAGCAACATCTGAGGGTTGAGTATTACCTACTTGATGTCACTACTGTCATGGGAAAAAAATCTTCCCTGGTAGATTTAGTGTTGTAGTTCTTCCCTCGTGTTCCCCTACTTTACTTTTTCTTCCACCAACTAAACAAGCTTGCTCTTGCAGCAAATGATGTTTGGGTGGTCTTCAGAAAGGAAAGCAAACATTGCACACCAATGTTCCCTCTAATTTTTTTTCGGTGTGTGCGGAAAAGTATAGTGTCTGAGCGGCACATTTTGATGCCTGAGCACCTGAATTTTTTCACAGATGTCACCCAAGACAAC
>JANHGD010003522.1:345077-358816 GCA_027560375.1 Imantodes cenchoa | reverse complement strand
GATTGTCATAGGGTTCAAATAAGCAATCAGGAAGCAATCAATATTAATATAAATGATAAGGATGCAAGCAACAGTTATATAATCTGATTAAGCTGCAGAATCATGCATCCACAAGAAAGTAATTCCTTCCCTTCCTATTCTAATTTTACTTTTTCTTTTGCTTTGAGCTTTCTATAAATTAAGTAACTAGCTAACTTTGGAGGTGTATTATTATTTGGGAAGGGGGCAGGTGCTGAAGGGGATTGAGAATGGGGCTTGAATAAAAACTGGCCATCGAGTTATCTATGAAATGATGCTGTGTATGCAGCTTTAGCCAACACAATATCAGCTGAGAATGCAAAGACTGGGACGATGAGAAGAGACAAACAATAATTTGGTTACTGGTCTCATTCAGGAAGTAAATATATGCCTTGAAATAATATTGAACAGGAATAGAAAAATATTAGTGAATTATTCCCAACTGCAGCATCATTTACTGGACGTGCTGGCTGCGACTATTGGGAGGCTGCAACTTGGGAACATCCAAATGGCCATAAACGCCATACAACATGCCAAGTGTTCAGATGAAGCTGTTAAAAATATTAGAATGTTTAGGTGGTGGGGATGGTCATTTACTGCCCATGTTTGCTGTCAAACATTCTGGGAGGAGGCAACAAATGTGGTCCACTAGATTCCAAATTGAAGTTCCGGATTGCCTTTATACTACAGTTCTCAACAAGTACTAGCTGTTCCTTTGCACAGGTTCAGCTAAACAGGCACAGGTCAAAGTCTATACAAGGGAAATTCAAGCACTATCAAACAAGGAGGGGAAAGCATGCAAAGCATGGCTTCTTGAATTCTTTCCAATCCCATAAAAATAACTTCATTTTGGTCCTATGCTTAGGAAAAGAGGCTTAGAACAGAACAAGCCACTGACCAGTGCTTCTCCTTAGTTATAGCAACAGCACTTAAGACTTATCCCAAAGATGCTTCCTTCAAAAGGCAACTGGACTTTCCTGTTTTGCTTGAAGATGTTTTGCTTCTCAGCCAAGAAGCGTCTTCAGTTCTGATTGAATGATGGAGAATGGAAGGATTTACGATCCAGTAAATCCCAAGAAAACCCAGTTGCCTTTTAAAAAGAAAGCATCTTTGGGACAACGATGACCTGGATGAATCTCCATAAACTGAAGACTTATATACTGCTTCGTAGTGCTTTACAGCCCTCTCTATGCAATTTAGAGTGTCAGCATATTGTCCCCACAATCTGGGTCATTTTACTGGTCTCAGACGGATGGAAGGCTGAGTCAACCTTCAGCCTGCCAGAATCGAAATCCTAGCTGCAATACTGCATTTCTAACCACTGCACCAATAGGCTTTGGAAGTTTTTTTTCCCCACTCTCCATAGCTTCTGACCAAAAATAATCTATTTTTATTTTTAATATTTCTTTTGCCAGCTTTTCACACCTAATTTGATCCTGTTTTATCCTTTTCAAAAGTTACCCTGCAAATTGATGGATCTCCAAGTCTATTTGCGTATTTATTTATTTATTTTCAAATTTCATTGGCTTGGAAATATAAAAATAGCAGAACAAATTTTAAACTGATTCCTGGGGAAGAAGCTATTAGGTGTTGAATTCACATCCAGTTCAGTAAAGTGTAGATAAATCAGTAAAAGGGACAGCGGATAGTAACAATGTTGGCAGTGGGTTAATGCAGGGGTCCCCAATCTTTTAGATCTCAGGGACCACCAAGGTCATTTTTTAAAATCCCGCGGACCACCAAATTCATAATTTTAAATCCCACGGACCCTAATTCATAATTTTAAGTCCTGCAGACCAGCGGTGAAATCTAAATTTTTTTCCTACCGGTTCTGTGGCCATGGCTTGGAGGTCAGGTGACTGGGTGGCTGTTGCCAACTTGTAAAATATGGTGAAACTCACTTAACAACACTCTTGCTTAGCAACCAAAATTTTAGGCTCAATTGTGGTTCATCCCTTCCTTCCTTCCCTCCCTCCCTCCCTCCCAGGGGCCAAGACTTTTCCATGACCACCAAAATTTTCTTGCGGACCACCAGTTGGTGACCTGTGGGTTAATGGATAATCATATCAGGAAACAGAAGGCACCTTTGAAACACTAAATTCATTCTGACGCTGAATATAATCTTACAAGGGAAGGTTAGATTGAAGGAATAGTTCTTTATACCAAGAATGTAAAATATACAATAGACTACATTGAAAGACGAATCATTGTGGGTAGCAATATCTGGTCACAAATGTAAATGGGAGTCCTGATCAAAATACTGAGGGTGAGGCTGAGATGGTAAAATACATCAGAAATCTGTACAAAAGGGAACACGTTGTAAGTGAATCATACTCCACTTAGATGAATTGCTTTCTAGATAGAACTACGGTATGCCTTAGAATGTTTGGTCTTAAGACTTTTAAAAGCAACTAGAGCGGAGGTAACTTTGGACTTCAGTGATAGCTAGCACAAAGGTGCAAACATTGTGGAATCAATTTGAAACAGAAAAATATCATTTAGCATAGGTCAGTAGGTAATTGTCAGCAGGATCTGAAACAGCAACATTTGATTACAAATGGAGGACCTTCTAAAAAACGATGAGATTTGTGGGAAGACAGATAGGAAATTGCTCTAGCAAAAAATATCAGCCAAATCAGGTTCACTGCCAGAGGATTGGGAGGTAGCCAACAGACTGATTTTAGAAAGAAGTCCAGGAAAGATCCGGGAAATTATAGGCCAGTCAACTAACATCTGTTACTGGGCACAGATGACCAAATCTTGCTGAAAACCTAAGATTTTACAAAAATTCAGTGTGCCTCATCAACCTTTAGGTTTTGGTTACCATCTGTAGTGCATTTGATTTTCAAAGAGCCTTTGCCAAAATTCCTCTTCGATGGTTCTTATAATCTTAATGACCAAAAGGGTGAAAGGATTTACCTTTTTGTAGACTGCTAACAAAAGGAATAACTTTCTCAAGTGAGAAAAAGTAGGATGTAGGAGTTCTTACATTTTTGCGTTGGGACCATTAATATGTGAATTTGGAGCATTTGGACCATTCAGTTCAAGAAGCTGCAAAGTAGTACACACCAGAACACCCATACACACCCTTTAGAGACATTGAATGAATTTGACAATTCAGTAGATAATTTTTTGAGTCATAATGGATAGCACAATGAAGGCTTACTCTTGCGTGGCGGTTGTGAAAGACAAATTCCATACTATGGATTATTAAAGGGATTGAAAGTAATAGAAGGTCCACATTGCAATGTTAAACAAACCCAGAACTCACTTGTATCTTCAGTACAGGTGGTCTTCAATTTAGAGTCACTTGCTTAGTGACTGGAGTTACAATAGACCTCCCCAGTGTGATGGTGGGTTTCCCCTGCAGTCAGATGACAGCATTTTGGGTTCTTGGCAACCAGCCTGCATTTACAGCCGTTTGTAGGATTCTGCTGTGATTTGTGTCTTTTGTTAGGCAGCAAGTTGTTTTTTTATGATTATGCATTTCTGGCAAAAAACAGCCATTGGATACAATGGGTCTGCTTAATACCATGACATTCATTTACCAACCACAGCAAAAAAATGTTGCAAAATTGAACATGGTCACACAGGGACCTGCATGATAACTATGAGTTATGGCTGGAATGACACCCACAAGTCAAGGACTACCTGTACCGTTTTAGTCACTTTACACAGCATATAATTAACTTGTGGGAAGCACTATTTCAAAATCCAATGGAGGGCACTACATTGGATGGCTTTATAAATGTAGTTTAGACAACTTTATAGAAGACAAAATGTATCGATGGCTATTGATCTTGAAGCACTTCTGAGTTAGGGCAACAGGCTTTCAAATATAAGGTGCAGGAAAGAAGGGGGAATAGTAGGACAAGGGTAGATCACTTCCTGCTTCAAGCACTCTAGTTGGCTACTGTGAGAAAGTGCTGTACTTATAAAGATTTAGCAGAGCTCTGTTGTGTTCTTAAAATGCTAAAGTACTTAGTAAGATATTGTAACACCTCAAGCGTCGCCAACCCTCCAGCAACACAGAATCAAACAACAATTATTAAAGAAATGAAACACAATCTGTATTACAGCATGTTTTTAGCTTGCAGTAGAAAGATACAAACTTATACAATAATTTTTGAGATATTTTCTAAGACAGCACAAGACTTTTTTGTTTTGCATCTTATAACTCTGCACGTTTATTACAACTGCTTAAGAACCATACAGAAAACACCCTCTATCTTGGCTGAATTTCAGAGTTATGCTTCTTCACTCGTATTAACACTCAGGTTCAGAAACTCCATTCAGATGTAATGGAAAACAATTACGTATTGAAGAGATCATACAACATCATAGCAGGCGGGTGAGGGAATTAATAGCTCTCAGGGTAGTAAATTAAATGTCTTACTCCAGTCTATGAATTTTGAGATTGTCTCTTTGCATCACACGTTTGTATGCTTGTGTCACTTCAAGGTATAAGAGTCCTGTCTCTATTAATATATAAAAAGTTATAAAAGGCAGTCAAAATGGCAGGTGTGTCAGCTTTTTTTAAATAAAGCCGTTTAGCTATTTAAATAAGGCTTATGAAATTATTCCAGTTATTTAAGGAAAAAAGGCCTATAAAGTAATTGCTGATAATGAAGACTGCTGTTTCTTTCCTGCACTAGAAATAATTCCAAAATAAAAATATTTGCTTGTGCAAATCAGCAAAACGTAACATTGGGGGATGCTCATGAAATGATATGCAATCAACTTACATTCTTATTATCTCAGAAGAATCTAATGTTAAGTCTAAATTAAATTGTAATGCATACAACACCCTTCATTTATTCTAAAAAAATATGTACAGCATATTAATAGTATGCAATATGCAAAAGCCTTGTTGCTGATGGCAACTTTTAACCCTTCCCTCCCACCTTATTCACATGTGTACCTCTACTAAAACAATTACATCACTAAGCCTGTTAGTTTTAAGGAAATTAGAACTTGTAGATTTTTGTGTAGGGGCTCCATTCATTGGATTCTGAATTGTATACTTCAACTGTGTTCAGAAACTCATTGCCGTCAAATCCTCCCACTGCATAGATAGTGTTGTTCACTGTTGCAAAACCAGCATTGCTTCTTGGTGTTGTCATGCTACCCAACATCTTCCACTCATTCTTAGCAGGGTCGTACATTTCCACACAGCTGACTGCACGTGAGCCATCAAAGCCACCACCAACGAAGAGTTTTCCTAGGAAGCAAATAAGAACATAAGCTTGAAGAACTTATGTCCCAGTAAACTGCCAAAAATGCAAAATTTCAATTGTCCACCCCAATATATGTGCTTAATATCTAAAGACTAATTGTATAGTGAACTAATCAGTTTTGTTTGAACGTAGGACAGATGGTTAGTTCTGCCAAATTGTTTTAGATCAGTCAGTTTAGAATACTTTAGCTGTTCTGGGTTTGGGCTAAACACTACATTAATGGGCAAGGCTAATTTGTACAGTCTTCCATCTTTCCTCACAAGCTGCTCCCAGTACAGCATAACCTATTGATTCAGAGTCTCATTTTTCCCTCCCTAGCGTCTTTCCTCTTTCCCCACAGTAGCTGATGCTCCTGTAGTATACTTCCCATCAGTTTCTGATTTTCCTGGTGCAACATATCCCACCAACTCCTTCTACTTATCTCTAATATCTTCAGTTATTTCCTATAAAAGCACTTCTGCCAAGAGCAAAACAGCATATTTCACCGGTGCATGGAACAAGTCACCCAAAATAAAAGCAATTGAGTTAAGACAGGGATTACTTAAATGCAAATGTTCTGTTCCATGCAACAGTTATGCACAAAATAGTTTATCCTATAATTTATTCCACTGCTACATGGAAAACAGAACCCTACTCAGAGATATCCCATTGATGTCACAAGTATAGATCTCTGAATAGCAATAAGTAGGAAAGACAGTTTTAGAATACCTTGAATTTCACATCTTTCAATCATGTACATGCATGTATACATGTGCACTCTATACTTCCTACTTGTGTAACAAACCAGTGTATCTGAAGTATCTACAGTCAACCTGATGTAGTAGTATAGAAGCAGATTAAAATAATATGGAAGTGATGCTGCATGCTCAAAAATTCCAGGCATTAAACAACTGTTAAAGTCAAAAATCTGTAATATCTCTCCAATCCCATGAGCTTACCATCAAGAACAGCAACACCAGCTCCACGCCTAGCCACGTTCATAGATGCAATTAGCGTCCAAGTATTGTTTTCTGGATTGTAACGTTCTACACTGTTAAGGCAATTCCAAGATTCAGCTCCTCCAATGATATACAAATACCCACCAATTTCACATACAGCAGACTGGTGTCTACCTATAAAGGCAGAAGAAGAAGAAAAAAAGCTATTTTAGCATCAAGATTCTATGTCTAAGATTCGGTCACTTAGGCATTCTGGAAAATTCTGCTTTACTTTACTTGCAGCATATAATTCTTCCTGAGTTAAATTTTCAGCTGCATAAACATGCCATTGGTAAATTCTGACATCTTCTACAGGCAAAACAAGTAAAATCTGTGAGAAAAAAAATCACTCCAAAACTTGAAGAGATTATGAACTTACGGATATTTAACGAAGCACAGCTTGTCCAAGATTTGTTTACAGGATCAAAGACATCACAGTTTTTTAATCCCTTCTGTCCATAAGGATCTGACCCACCAACAATATACAGTTTTCCATCCAGTGCACATACTCCTGTTCATGCAAAGGGGAAAAAAGTAGTAGTTACAGTTTGCAAGTTTCAAAATAAGTAGCTTTCTAGAGCATTATAGATATTTACCTGCATTGCAACGGTTAGTTCTCAGTTCTGGAACTGGAGTCCAATCATCTATTTCGGGATCATACATCTCCCCACAACTCAAATCATCGGAGTGTCCATTTGATCCACCAACAACATACAGCTGTCCCTGGGTAGTGGAAATACATGTTGTTGAAATGATCTTTTAAATTATATTATCTCTAAATCTCTGCATTAATAGAGAAGAAGCTTTTAAATCCGTATAATGAAAACCACTCAGATAGCATAATGGTCTAGTATTAAAGGCTTATCTAAAGATAAAACACTCCCCTGCAATGCTGATCCCCTCCTACTCCGGAGAATCCTACTCTCCTAAATCCACCTAATCTAACAAACTGCAATTGTTAAACAGGTTTCAGCAGGGAAATAACATGTGATTTACTTAAAAACGTACCATCAGAACTGCCATCTGGAATCGAGCTCTTGGAGTCCTCATTGGTGCGATGAAAGTCCAGCAATCTGTCCCTGGATCATAGCATTCTACAGTGCGCAAACATTCTTGTCTGTTATAGCCACCTGGTTGTAAAATGAGCATACAGAAGATGTATTATTGGGTTAGCGAAATACTACCTTTAAAAAGTTTAGATGATGTGTGAGCCTCCACAATTTTTATGAACTCGAACTTTTGCTCCTGTTAGCTAGCATATCTCCAGTTCCAAAAAATTTGAAGGGCAACATATTGCTCAATACGTTGAGTATAAGAATTGAGTATATAAGTATAATATAATATGTTGAGTATATGAGTATAAGAATTATGGTGTTACCTGCAGCAACCAGCTTGCTGTTAAGTTCTGCTGTGCCCAATCCAGATCGAGCATACTGCATAGGAGACATCACCTTTTCTATAAGATCATCTGGTTGAACCTCAAAACTCAAACTTTTCATCAGTCGTGGAGTACTAATTGGGGAACTCTGTGGACTGCTACGACCATGAAGGAAAATCACACAAAAGACACCATCCAGAACAGCAAGACACAGATAGGTGTTATCTGAAAAGCAAAACATAGATTTCAATTCCAGTGTACCAAGGTTTTCACATCCTTCCCCCTAAATGTGTTGTAATTCTAAAAATATTTAAATCATTCAAGGAAAAAGAATATCTATTATGTACATGAGCAGTTGTTTGCTTCCTCCCACTACTTCTGCATTTAACATGAATGAAATAATCTAGAGTAAAACCAGGAACAACAAAATTTGGCTTACTTGAAGTCTTCTCTGAAGCAACAATTTTCCACTCGTGTTTAAGATTCTGCACTGCTGCATTTGGTGAAAGACTTCCAGAAGAACTGCTACTTAACTGCTTGAGATCATTCTCACGGAGTGGCCTTTTCTGCAAAATCAAAAGGCAGCTACAGAAACCTAGCTAGGCAGCAAAATTTGCTCTGCCTTTCCTTTGTTTTCAGAACTATTTTTATTGCTGTAGAACCTCATCCAACAGAACAGCTACACAGATAACTTGCTGAATGCTTTAGCAGCAAGATGAAACAGCTAATGCTGTTTATCCACAAAATAATGTTCTACTCCATTTAATCACTTACTATCCTCAACTTGACAGGTTACTTTCCATTTTAAAATACAATTCAAATGTATACAAATGAAATAAGTTTATTCCTTACATCAAATCAGCATTTGTGAAATTCAAACTATATTCACAGATCATACAAGCCATTGGTTTACCACTCACAAAACTGGGTTCACACACTGCACTAAGACAAATGCTTAGCACAAAGCATAAACCCTATCCAGCTAAATTGCATATTTTAACACTATATAAATTACCTACTTTAAATCTATTCTGTATTATTTTTACTACTTTTCAAAGGTTTAAAACTACAGTAGCTACTGCACCATTTTCTTGCCAAGATAAAATGTTCACCTTATTGCCTATAGGATTTCTCAGCTACGATTAGGGGATCTATTTTTTCAGAATAAAGTTATTCTGCAATACAGCTTCCTATTTCCCTTTCACCTGTTTTTCATTATTTCTTCTATTTATCCATATTTTATTTGACTGCTTGTTTAGATATCCTAACCTTTTCTCCTCCTTTTTACTCCTCACCACTGAATTCAGTGGCCCTCATTTCTAAATCGATGTGCGTTAAGTTAACATCATTTACTCTCTTCAAATATTAAATGCTAGTGAAAAATTTACTAAGTGGCTATTGAGAAACTAATGCCATCTCACTCTAATTCTTGTAAATTCAGAAATGAGTCACAATTAAAATTAATATGAATTTCATTTCAAACTTAATAAATTGAAGTGTGAAAACAACTTATTACTAAGTCCAGAAAACCAACAGGAATCTCATTAAATGAAACCAATTTTCCCACTATTTTCTGCCATTTATCCATTAATTTGTTCCTGCAACCACAAACCTTTTTGCTCAAGTGAGCCCATTGTTTACACCAAGATTTCAAAATTATGTTACAATTTGATAGCTAGCCACCACTTGTGACAGAAACATGTTCTATTTTCTCCAATACTCCTGAATTGACCCAATTCTTTTCTCCAGAACTCTTTGAGGAAAGGAGAGACTGTTGTTCTGCCACATTCGTCTTCTCAGCACATATAAATCTTTCAACCTCATGGAAGCTCAAGTTAAATATCTAATTCTATTCTTGGTTTCACAGTATTAAGTGTGTATTAAATGAATTAACGCACAGCTCAAAACTAGATGAGCCAGAAGACACAATTATTTTAAGTTTGTATTTCCCTAGTCTTCTAAACTGGAAATGTCTTATTTTAATTATACTACACAACATTTTAGTTGTGTTGTACTACTCTACCCAGCTTTACCTGAGGTTACCTCAGACCATGTGCATTTTGTACCTGCACAAACTGAATGTGGTCATCATCACTGCCATACACCTCAGCCTGTCCATCTAGTGGATTTCCATCAAGCAGCTTGTGATCAGCTGAGTAGTACAACGTTTGAACCTGCAAAACAACAGAACAGCAATCTGGCTATAGTCTCCATTGCTGCTTAACTAATGGTACATTGTATAGAAACTTCATTAGGAGTCCAGGAGTGCAGCCTGATCTTCTCTCCATCTAGCAGAATGGCATTTTTTTTTTTTAAAGGAGGTTTCTCTCACGACGACAGATCTTCAAATACTGGATAAAGGCTCCTTGTTTTCACAGCTCAAAAGAAATCTTCTTGACTTCTATACACCTTTGTGCCACAAACATCCAAATGTACAACAAGTATAATGTACATTTATCTTTCAGAATAAATGGTACAAATTTCTTTTTGCAAATCACAGTTTTGAAATAGGTAAATCAAACACTTAGTTTATATGGAAGGGATTGCAAGAAAGATAATGGAACTACTTTTCACTTCAGGAACTTCTGTTGCCTACTTCCTCTCAGATTAAATGTATTAGTATTTTAAGGGAATTTGATTCTCTAACTGAGATTCTCAGGTATAAAAGAAAAACAGCAAACAACTGCTCTGGAAATTCAGGCTTCCCTTTGATGGCAACTAAATATATTTTTTCGAAACAATCTGAAATGTGAATCTCCAGTGCATTTCATTTTAAAAACAAATGGTTGAAGTTATGTTCATGAATTAGGCTAGTTAATTATACAAAACTTTTCAACTGTTAAAATATCCTGTAAAGAAGTAAACACCATTAAACATCATCATCGTTCTCTGCCCACAGCGAATTTTCATAGGAGAACTGGGGCAAAACTGCTGCTTCTTTACGTGTCATTACACTTGAAGTTTCTTCTATGGTCCTTCAGCGATGAGTATCCTAGTTTTGTTAATAAACCTATGGGGAGATAAATCAATGGGGAGGAACAACCATTAGAACCTTTGTCCCACTTTCTCTCTTTAAGTAAAACCTGTAAAAAGAATACATTAAGAGCAAAACAAGTTTCAAACCACCTCCCCAAATTTAAAGTGAAGGTAATTGCTATATTTGAAATTTCCTAAAGAAAACGGAGACAAAAACAGAAGACCAGCTTGAACAGTAGTTTAAGCAGCTCACCTGAAACCCCCCTAGTTTCTCAGCTTAGGGATACCTACAGTAAAATTTAAATTCTTCATAGTTTTGTTTTAAAGGGAACAAAAAAAGGAGAAGGGATCATCCTTAATTTCAGAAAAATGTAGCAGTTAAAGATGGCCCAATCTCATTTTTCTTAAAACTGACCTCTTCCATCAGCTCTTCAAGGCTGTCTCCGTTCTCCCAAATGCTGCGCTGGACCCAGTTGATTACCTTTGTGTACAGCTTGCCATTGCTGGGCAAGCTAACATTATCTTCTAGCATAACCTCCAGCTGAAATAAAAAAGAAAAGCACACTGAGGCCTCAAAGCGCAACCCTAAATTCACACGACTTAAAGAGAGCCTACAATCCCAAACGTACCATGTAAATATAGATTTCTTCAGTTTCGATGGGCTATACTTTTACATATATTTTTGTATAATTCTGAAAACCTAAGTAGAGTTTACATTTTTATCAGGGAAGGAAGTTATCAACTGTAAACTAAACAGCAATTAGGAATTGATTATAGTATTTCAAAATAAAAAGCAGTAATGAAACTTAGTACTCTATGGCTATTATACTGAATCATTCAGAACAAGCTATTTGTAACATTTTGAACAATATATTTTGGCCTTCTGTGAACAGATAAAGTAAAAAAAATAAAAAAATGTGTTAGTTAGTCTTCCCCAACTCTTAAGCCCCTGGTGGTTTACAACTGTGATGTGGTATGAATTGCTTTTTGGTGTTTTAATCTATATTCTTTTTAATCTATAATGAGGTAGGTGTGGCCAACATCTCAGCGGTACAGAGTTCCCCGTGCTCCATGGGAAGCTCTGAATCCCAGCTGTTCAGAGACCTTGGAACCGACTGGAACCAGGTCACATCCGCCCTGGCCAGCAGCTGAGGAAGACGACCCTGTCATCATTAGCTGGGACGGCCATAATCGAACTGATTGATTGAAGAGATTGTGGATTGCCTGGGTGCCAAGATCTAAGCATTTGTGCTGGAGAGAGCTGAAGAAGTGCTGAAGCTGGTGAGTGTTTGGCTGACTTAATGATTAAAAGAAGAAAATTAAAACTTAAAGGGAAACAAGAGAGGATTCAAAATGGAGTGAGCGGCTATCTAGCAATTGGAAAGATCACAGGAGCAAAATTAAAAGCCCAACTTTGAGGATATTCTTATAACTGACCTGGTGGAAGTTAAAGTAACTGGAATAAATAAGAATTTGAAGAAAACACTTTATAAGCATTAAGAGGATTTAAAATAGAAACTTTTTTTTTCTTTAAAAAGAGCTGCTTTGTTATATTGGGCATTGACAATGCCATCTACTGGTTAAAAGAAAATACTACAACAGTTTGTGAAAGCATGTTTATGCTGACAACTGGAGACTGATCTTGACTAGAAGAAGCTATCTAGGAGTCTGAAAGAAATTAAAAGCAGTGTGTAACCTGCTATTGTGTTTGATGGCATAATGTTTTGGTGATAGAAGACAAGAGGACTTTGGATTGGACTGGATTAAAATATAAAGAGACTATATGGACTGAGATCTAAATAAAAAAATTGACTTTGTGAACTGGACTGGATTAATAAAGAGACTATATGTTAAAATACATTTATGAAGATTTTAAAAAATTGTTTTTTGGACTTTAGAGGTGGAAAGGAAACAGAAAAGAAGCTGGACTATAAGGAACACTTAGAAATAACAATGGTGGGAAATGAAGATGAAGAAAAGGAAAAAGAAGAGCAAGAAGACTACAAAGATGTAAAGAGAACTGAAGAGAAAAAACAGATAAATGATTATACTGAGATTTACAGTGACAAGAAAATAATGATTACACTGGGATTTAGTGTGACAAGAAAAAAGCAGGAAGGGAATATGGGTATCAGAGGACGCAATTTTAAAATGAGGGGATTAATAGTGAGAAGAGACTAAGAGGAATTGAGAGTAGACCTACACAAATAATAAATTCAAAAGGAAGAAAAGGAGTTGGGGAAAAAAGAAGTTATTGGTACAAAAATAAAAGAAAGAAAAAGAAAAGGTTAAGAGAGTGGGGCTGGAAGGGAAATATTTATAAGAATGGAATATTAGAGAGATTAAAAGAGAATGGATGATTGATGGTGGATTTTTTAAAGAATTATTTTATTATACCTAATTGTATTAATAATATTAGTTGTGCATAAGTTTTGTATAATTAATCAGTATAACTATTTAGTTAAAAGGTTAATAATTTTATATTAGTTTGTTATATGATGGATTGAATTAAATTAATTTTGAATTAATTGAATTAATATATTGAAGTTAAAAGGAAGAATAAAGAAAAAAGGGAAATAAATTAGACTACAGTAGGTCAATTGTTGGAAGGATATATAATTTGGACAATTACTACCCTTTTTTATAAGATTTGTTTTATATAAGATATGTATAACTTACAAACCTGATTTAATATTGAAAGGATTCAGATGATTATTGATATTATTGGAATGATATAAGATCTGTATAATTAATACTTTTAAAGGTCTTTATATAAAGATTATATAATCTATAAATTGGATTCTTTGTTATGGGAAATTTAAAATGTCATTAACCAACGGATGGAATAGTAATGATAAGAATTGTATTTGTTTAAATATAGAGAATGAGTTAAAATTAAAAAAAAAATAGAAAGTTGGGAGGGAGATATGAAAGGGGAGAAGAAATTAAAAATGTAGGGCATTTTGAAATGATAGAACTAAAAAAAAAGGTGGGTAAAGGTATGGAGTGGGAGGAACACGGCCTAAAATCAAGAGGCATAAGAGATAATGAATATTTTTGGAAGTTAAGGTATAGTGATTAATTTGGAAGAAAGTTGAAAATTAGAGGTGGTAGACCCAGGCAACAAAAATAGGAGGAAGGAGGCAGCATTAG
>JANHGD010003522.1:260733-271912 GCA_027560375.1 Imantodes cenchoa | reverse complement strand
ACTGACCCAAGCTATCAATGAATACTAACAAATATATATTTTTTAAAAAGATGGAAACAACTGATTTTGCTCAAACTATACCTTCCAAGGAAGAGAGCACAAGCAAGCGTGCAAAAAATACGAAATGGCTTAACCTTTAAATATATATCCTCATGTAATTAACAATAGGTCAACTGAAGAAGTGGCAAGCAAAGAAGAAACTGGCTTGATAACATCAAATTGGATACCAAGTTAAACATCCAACAATGAAAAGAAGCTGTGTTTGACAGGGTAACATGGAGAGCACTTGCCTATAAAGTCACCAAGAGTCGGACATGACTAAATGATTAAAACAAACAAACAGATCAACTGAGAAATGGATATAAGACACCATGTGAAGACTGCTTCCTTCACCCGTTTCTTGTAATTTGTCTTGCTGGTCAAAACAAGTCATATGTGGAACGAGACAATGTCATCTCTAACAAATTTATATCAGACTACTACGGGAGAAATAAAGGGAAATCTGGGCAAGATAAAAATACAAAGAAGTTCAAAGTTCTATTGGCGAAAGAGGATAGAAAGAAGAGACAGTGCAACTGGTTTGGTATGGAAATATTAGATAAAGAGATCCCCAAATGAATGATACATATGAAGGTTTGAACTAGAGTCAGGCATTGTAGAAAATGAAGTGGGTCCTGACAAACATTGCTAACAACAAAATTGTGGACGTTTATGAAATAGTAGTAGAACAGTTAAAACTTTTACAGGGTGATGCAATTAAAGCAGGAAGCCCCAATGTCCAGGCTGTGGCCCACTACTGGACCTTGAGCCCTTTGGAACCAGGCTGTAGAAGTGGCTGAGTGAGCGCATGCGCGGATCCTCATTTCTGTGAGTGGCGGATGCGTGTACCCTCTACTCAAAGAAATGGAGCTGCATGCAAATATGCTTGCCCACTACTCATGCAGAACCATCCCCTCCCCCGGGGCTGGTCTGCAAAACTGGAAAGGTTGGGGAATTAAAATGCTGAAAGTGATGGAAAACACAATAGTAGCTAATGGACTGCAAGTGGGCAGTGGTGTCTGTTTGAGTAGAGATACTGAGTATGTACCAAAAGTGCCAGAATTTGACCAGAGCCTATCTGTCTGGATTGTTAAAGTAGAAGGTCAATTGTTCACAATGCCTTAGGAATGAGAGGCTTGGGGAGAGAGGAGCCAGATAAGGAGATGAGGAAGATGACAGGGGAAAGATTATGTTAGTGATGGCATGGGGAGATATGATAGGCAAACCACTCTTGGGGAAGGCAGCCTTGGTTTAATAGAATAAGATTCCAGCATGGAGGATGGCAGGAGCACATTATGAGAATAATTTTGAAGCCTCATTCCCCACATTGCATGTTTTAGAGAAGGAATTACATGTGTGACTTGGGAAACAATATTTCTGAAGAATCATGGGAATCAGACACCAGTTTGGAGAATGGCATGAAGAAGCCTCAGTAGAAGGCCTGGCATGCCAAGAAGATGCCTCAGATACGCTGTGCAGGCCTATCAGTAGCAGCAGAAAAACAGCTAAAGATGAATGGTACAGCAGATCAAGGGTGGGTTCTACTTAGCTTCCCTATCGGTTCATATCGCGTAGGAAGTGCACGTGCCCCCATCATGTCGCACAAATGACCTTCTGCACATGCGCAGAAGCCTCTGTGCATGCACAGAGAGTTCTTTGCAAGCCGCTTTCAGGAAGCGGTGAACAAGGGACTGGTTCGGGGGTGTGGCCTGCCAGTCATCAATGCCATTTCGGCGAGCGGGGGCAAATTCCTGCCACTGGCACGGGTGAACAGGTCCGAACCGGCAGCAACCCACCACTGCAGCAGATCCTATGCAGTTCCAGACTGCTGGGGCAATTGGGGTTGGGCAGAATTGTGCTGGGGTTGCTAGTTGCAGTATGGACCTCGAGGCAGCATTTTTCAGTGGCAGTGCAATGCTGGGGCTGAAGTAGAGGGTTGGGGTGAGGGAGGATAGCTGGCTGAGACTGATGATGAAGGCCTTGAGCCTCTATTTTAGATGCAGTGCTGCTGCTGCCACATAATGCCATTGTGTAGAACGTACTAGATCAGGGAGAGATAGGTGAGCGTGGGGAGATGGGCAGCAGTGATGCTGGGCCTGAAGTCAAACATGGTGGCTGTTTTAGCTGGCTGGGACATGCTGAAGGCCCTGGGCATCTACATCATGTCCAGCCCAAATACTGCTATCAATAGTGCCAGTGTGCGAGTTAGCCAAAAGAGCACAGATTGAGGGATTGATTTGTAACGTCACAACACAAAGGTTTTACGTACCAGTGGGCTGCCAAGCATCTAAATTTTGATCACGCGACTGCAGGAGCACCGCAATAGCTTTAACTTCAAGCATGGGCTTTAAATCTCTTCATTCAGTGCCATTATAATTTTGAATGGCATTTGGTCACCGAATCAATGATCGTAAGTTTATGACTACCTGTATCATGAATAACAGATACATAAGCTTGTAAGCAAAATTTTGCTTGTAAGCAAAAAAGTTCCAGCAAAAATTTATTCATTCATTCATCACATTACTGTTCTGCCCATCTCATTTTAGTAACTTTCAATGAGACTCACATCTTGAAGGATTGGATGTGGGTGAATCATTAAAAGTCATCTGAAAGTCACCAGAAGAATTCTGTAATAATTTGGATAGGATAATTCTAGTCCACAGTTATATAGCCATCTTCTGCATGGTCATTCCCTACCAACAGGACCATGTGAATGAGTGACATTCAATTATGTTCAGAGGCAATGCAAAAAGCCACTAAGGAAGCAATTTACTACTCTCGCGCGGTGTGCAATTCTTCACTTGAAATCAATTTTTCATTATATGGGAGAACAGTATGTTGAGTTGATATATTTGTTCTCATAACTTGACAGAGTAGCCAGTAATGTGTAAAGCTTGTCTCTATCAGGAAAAAGTGACATTTGACAAACTAGGGAGACATGGAAGAATTTCTGTTAATAAAATAATATAATGTTTTCTGATGGAATTTCTGAGTTAATGGCACAAGTTCCATATCCAGCAAGATATCCAGTTCTTCGAGTTTGTAATGTTACACTCAATCCTTTCATCAATGTGATGGGTAATGTTACATCTGGGTAAAGAATAAATGCTGACTTCAGGAAATGACATTTTTGCTGTTTGTGCTGATCAACTGCCTTCTATTAGCATCACTTGGGTGTATCTTGTTCAACTCTTGCATGGTTAAAAGATAAGTGGTCTACTCACCTATTTTGAATAATGTTAGCTGATATACTGAAGCTGAATTGCACATTTGGAAAACACACCCAAGAGTCAGGAGTGTTGAAGTGATACCCAAGCTGCTATATTAATCATAGGTTTTATGTTTTTAAGTCACAATAAAGCTAAATGTTTAAAAGAATTCATGTTTTATCTGTATATATGATTTGGCTCCACCTGAACTTCACTAGGAATGCATGAGTCCATATAAATCCAGTTTATTTTACTGTTTATGTTAGTAGGAAGGAAATTAGCTCATAATGTGTAAAGGGAAAAGTTATTAAAAAGCTACCTTTGTTTTTATGTGTAACGTTCCCTTCTATACAGCTCGATTGTGCACAACTTCTGATCTTTTCAGAATTGTTCCAACACTTCTCCATCCGTAATGAAAATCTTTAACTATCCCAACCTTTCCAGATAAATTCTGACTTGGAAAAATTCTGTTGTGAGCTCCATTTTCACAGGAATGGTCTGCATAACAGACAGTGACAGTTTTGAGGTGCAATCACTTTCAAGAAAGGCAAATGGGAAATGTTCTATAGAACCACTAGTAACCTGGCAGCCTAGGTCGCTAGAACTGGCAGCGACCCAGGCCTACTGCATCCCCAAGCCAGTTCTCCCGGCACCACTATAGGTGCTGCCATCTTATTTTAGCTTCTGTGCATGTGCAGAAGCTTTTTTTTTAAGTACTGCGAATGCGCGCGCACACTCCCCCGTGGTGCATCCCAGAGCAAACTGGCAGCAAAGAAAACCAGAACCCATCGCTGCCTACACCACTTCAGACAAATGGTTATCCAACATTTTCAAAACTTCCAGTGATAGAACATTCAAACTTCTGGAGGCAGGAAATCCTACACCACTTCAGACAAATGGTTATCCAACATAATATTGGAGCATTCACAACTTCTGGAGGCAAGCCGTTCCACTGATTAATTGTTCTAACTGTCAGGAAATTTTGCCTTAGTTCTAAGTTGCTTCTCTCCTTGATTAGTTTCCACCCATTGCTTCTTGTCCTAGCCTCAGGTGCTTTGGAGAATAGCTTGATTCCCCCTTCTTTGTGGCAACCCCTGAGATATTGGAACACTGCTATCATGTCTCCCCTAGTCCTTCTTTTCATTAAACTAGACATACCCAGTTCCCGCAACCGTTCTTCATATGTTTCAGCCTCCAGTCCTCTAATCATCTTTGCTGCTCTTCTCTGCACTCTTTCTAGAGTCTCAACATCCTTTTTACATCGTGGCGACCAACTTACTATAGCACATATATTTTAAAAGACAACAAAAGCATTCTTGCTCCTCTGATTCCAGGAAAAGGCTGACATGAGAAGCAACGTGACTCAATGACTAAATTGGGAGACATTTGGAAGGGGCCACATTAAAGTTTTGTGGTTTTTTTAGTCACTACGTCATATCTGATTCTTTGCAACCCCATGGACCATAGCATGCCATGCTCCCCTGTCCTCCACTTTCTCCTGGGGTTTGCCCAAATTCAGTTTCATTACATCAATAGCATCATCTAACCATCTCATTCTCTGCCATGCTCTTCTCTTTTTGCCTTTGGTCTTTCCCAACGTCAGGGTCACATTAAAGGTTAGATCTTCCTGTTTCTGCGATGAAAATATTCAGATATCTACTAAATTGGGAGCAAAGAGCTGCTAACTTTTTCCTGTTATCTAGTGCTCATTTGGACTTTTGTAGCCTAGTTTAAGTAGCCCTACAAAGGGGCCTTTAGGAGCTGGCAAAATGGCAGCAAAGTCACCCATATATAAATTATGAAATGCATGCATGTGTTGTTCTGTGGAGAAAATGTGTTATATATTTATCTAAATCAAGACTGTGAACAATGTGTGAGTTATGCTATTAATTCTTTTGTAAGCACTGCTGAATAGCATTAACTGATTGTTGCAGTTGGTGCTTTTTGTGCTTTTCTGTTTGCTTACCAAGGCTCTTACTGCACATGTTGCTACTTGAAATATATTTCTCAGAAAGAGACACACTTTGCTTGGTTCCCTTGCAATAATCGCAGGGATTCTGATGGCCTGGGCCATGTCCTATACCAGTGATGGTGAACCTTTTTGGCACTGAGTGCCCAAACCGGAATGACCGTGTGCATGTGTGCTGGAGTTCTAGAAACTCAAAGACCAGCTTGCCGGTTTGCATACACACACCAGCCAGCTAGTCTTATACTATTAGTAAGAGTTTCAGTCCATGTTCTTACTTGCATGCCTTGAAATTCTACCTTGTCGAAATTGTGCATGGGCTCTGGGTGTCTTGATATGCAGTTATTGAGACCATTTAGACACAAATTCATCCTGATACGAGTTTCTGTCCCTTTCAATCCTGAACATTTGTCCCATGCTCTTTGCAACTCTGCTTTCTTAGGTTCGTCATGTTTTTCTGGAATCTAGGACTAGTAAAAAAACCCTGTCTTTAGAAAATCCACAAGCAAGGCACAAAGACAATAAATCCGTCTCTTGCTCATCCCATCTTGTCTTTTAACCTTGATGTCTAGCATGGCTGGGTTCTAACTTACCTCACTATCGGTTCATTTCCTCCCACGCACATTTGCATATGCAGTGCTGAAAAAATCCAAAAATTAAAAATTAAATACAAGATGGTGACCTCATACACAGTCCTGGAAACTCGGCTTCTGTGCATGCTCAGAAAAAAAATTCAAAAAAAAAATGGTGGCACCCACCGAACCGGATCTGTGATGTCATTGTGACATCACCAGCGGGTCACTACCAGTTCAGGCAAACCGGTCTGAACCAGGAGGAACCCAACACTGCTCCAGTCAAGTTTGCTGCCTTTGAGCTTCTAAAATCTACTATTCTCCTTCTGTCTGTCTGCTTATTGTTAAAAGACTTCTTTTCTTGAGGCTGGTTTACCTACTCAAAAATTGCTACTTTTTAAACCATGGAGGTAGCAGGATTGGTCCACTTATAGAAGCAAACTAGGGCCCCTTAGAAGTCTGGCTCAACCTTATACATGTCTTAGGAACTTTCCCACCGCTTAGAATTGAAATGCTATCTACCAATCCTTGAGTCTTTATAGACAACATTATATGGTCTACATCAGTGATGGTGAACTTATTTTGCACCGAGCGGTCGGGCGGAAATGTCACGTGTGCTTGTTGGAGCTGTGCTCCGGAAAAAAATGAACTTCTGGGTTCTAGCGCGCTTGATGATCAGCTGGCCAGTGCACATGCGCAGGCCAGTTTTCAGCACTGCTGTGCGTGCGAAGGGACCATGCTCCGGAAAAGCCAAACTTCCAGGTTATGGCACACTTGGGAACCCCACAATCAGCTGGCCAGCAGGCATGCGCATGCTGGCTTTCAGCACTGCTGTGCAAACGAAGGATGGCTGATCATCATGGGTGCATGTGCACCAGAAACCAAGAAGACAAACAGGCAAGGCTGCACGTACCGGTGACATGGCTTCGCATGCCATTTTGGGCACGCGTGCCTTAGGTTCACCATCACGGGTCTACATTGTCAAACCATCTTGCCTCTCTTGCCACAGTCTAGTTTGTTATTGTAATTGTTATTGTAATCTGTTATCTAGTTTCTGAATGTGGAGTGGTGCTTTATAACCAGTGGGTTTGAGGTTTGATAGCATATTCAGGAGTACAGAAGATAGAATTCATCCCTTTAATGAATGTAGAGCAGAAATATACCCGTAGTTACTGGTAAAAATGCAAAATGAAAGCAGGGAACACTCTATCACAGTTTTATTAAGGTGCTCAAGATGATAAAACTAGGGTGAAGTGTGACAGTTTTCTAATTTGTATAAAGCAACAAATATCTCCAGTTAGCAGTGGCAAAGCAAGGATTGGAACAGTTAGCAGTGGCAAAGCAAGTCCTTACATGCATTTAATCATA
Source organism: Imantodes cenchoa (assembly GCA_027560375.1). Lineage (NCBI taxonomy): Eukaryota > Metazoa > Chordata > Lepidosauria > Squamata > Dipsadidae > Imantodes > Imantodes cenchoa. Next base: position 264,758 of record JANHGD010003522.1, on the reverse strand, counting down.
ACATAAACATGCCTTGAAAATACCAATTTTCCTCCTTGGTTCTACAACTCTGCCCTTATTTTGTCCCCAGTCCATGAAGCTAAGTAGTATTTAATCCTTATAACTTGCACTGGTATCGAAATACTGTAGTATATTCCTATTATTCTGATCCTGTCTAAAAATAAACCAATAAAATAAATTATGAGTTGCTACCAATTTATTTGGAGGCAGAGTCAAATGATTAGTGATAGGTTTCTCATTAGAAACATGCATTGGAACTGTTGGGAAATTTGGGCATATCCCCTCCACTCTAGTTAATATCTCATTTCCATGCAGTAGTTTCTCTCTTCCTTTTCCATTAGCCCTTTCTTTCCTGTGTTCCTATCATACCTGCCATCTCCCGTTCTCTTTTTTTTCACAGCAGTTTTTCTCCAACAAAACAGAGAACAGATGTCCACAGTGCAAATGAAGAAGAGAAAGCATTCTGAAATGTATTTTCATGGAAGCTGTCCCAGTCCTACTTTTTCCTCTTGCAATGCTTTCAAAAAATGGAGAACTTTTTGGTGCTTATTTATCCGTTTCTCTGTGTATGTCAGTTTTAATCACTTTGCCTTCCTCCTACCCTCAATAAGAGAGTGGTTGCCCAGCAGCTTGTTAATTTCAATTCCCTGGTTCTATAGGATCTAGTTAGTTGCACAATGGAGGTAGAGTCTGCCTTCCTCTACTCTGGGCCTCTTTCAGTCTTCCCTTTATTTCCTCATTGCAAAATTCTTTAAAATGAAAGGTGGCCTAATGGGACACGAGAAACTGAATGCAATCCTGACTTCAAACTATCTCCATTCCTGCTGCAGTGTCCTGCTGGTTGGGAATTCCCTACCTCCAAGGTCCCTTCCAACTCTGTTATTCTGTTGGTAATGTGATATATCCACAGATTAGAACTACACCATTGGGTAGACGCTTGGAACAGGTATAGTAAAGATAGTATAGGAATTGGCATAAGGGACAGCAAATGTTCATTATATGAAAACCTAGCTCTCCGGAAAAGACTTTAATGCTGGGAAAGGTGGAAGGAAAAAAAAAAGAGGATGACTAGCAGCAAGGAGGATGGACTCAGTTACAGTGGCCGTGAGACACCGTTAGAAGACCTGAAAGACTAGGTCATGGATAAAACTTGTCATGGATAAAATCTATCTATGTGGTCACTAGTCAAAAATGATTTGATGGCACATGAATCATCAATTGCTTTGAGTCAACCTGATGATATGTAGAGAGCACAATGCACAAAGGTCCTTTTTCAGCACTAGGGTTCTTTGGCTTAAGCATCCACCTCTTCCCTACATGTCTCCTTTGACAAATGGAGCATTGCCACATGAATGGCACAATAGAAATGGCTCATAAAGAGTGGGAGACAAAATACTTCCAGTCTACATCAAAATACACTTTGAAAAGCACATTCTCTCTCTCTCTCTCTCAAAAAAAGGCATGGACTTTGAAACACATTTCATCTGAAAGCATCCTTTTAAAAATGTTGTAGGGGAAAAAAATGATCCAAGAACCACTTTGCAAAATGATGAGATGTAATGACATCCAAAAGACATTCACATTTTAAACCCTCATGTTAATCTGGGAAGGGCATATCACACCACATTGCAACAAAAACTCTCGCTCATAAGTAAAAAAAAAAAACTTGCTTTGTGATGAGAGAATCCGTGCAGCTATTTGGCTGCAGACTTTTGGAAGGCTCGGAAATGAGATGAGTGCTTTCAGCTGAAGCTCATGAGGGGAAGAGGAAGAGAATAAGGCCTTCTTTTGTGGCCTTTCCAAACCTACACACGAGAGAATAATTATACAGCCAACAAAATGCAGGCCAGTCTTTTGTTTCTTGGCTGGAAAACCTGTTGTGGCACACAGACCTGTATGGCCATTGTTGTGTATTTCTGTGCTCAGTTATAGAAGTCTTGGCTCAAATATCAGCTATTCTGGTCATGAAAAAGAATATATATATATAGCCTCATGATACTAAATGTATCCCATGTTATGTTGTTAAATTTAGTTGCAGAATCTAAATTTAAGCTCAGCACTTAAAGAGGAACCATTTTCTCCCTTAACCAAAGGAAAACTCTGACTAGGTTTCTTTGTCCTATTAAACTTTAAACCATGGATTGTTTACTTATGGACCACATTTCCACAGCATATTAAGTCATGTTAAAAACAACAACGCAGAAATACTGGGTTTACATGATACGCTGAGCCAAAACAACAAACCAGATTATATGCATAACTCATGGTATTTGAATATACCTTATATACATCTTCATTAAATTTGAAATACAGTTAAATATAGACTAAGTGATGACAATCATATCAGGCAGGAGGAGGAAGCCTGGTGTCTTCAAGAGGTTTTGAACTACAGTTCTCATAATCTCTGATAACCAGCCCTATCAATTTAATATTTATGGATGTGTGGTTTAAAATATCTCTAAGTTGTTTATCCTTGATGTAAAAACTGAAAAAGATGTGGCTGCTATTGAAAACAAGATTCTATGTCTCCTCCCTTTTCTTAGCAACTAGAGCAGTGAAGCACACAATGATTTGAAGGATCAGACCAGGTCAGTACCCATCACCTGTCCCTATTTCTTCCCTGATTGCTCTTACTGGCTTCCCCTGAAAAGCCTCCAGATCTCTGATGATGTTCCCTAGTTGGATATTGAAACATCTGCAAGAAAACAACCAAGCTCAGAGAGCACCAAGGACCCACATTCCAGATTTCTGCATATTGTTAGGTTAATAACCCTCAGGCAAAGATTCTAATGTGGTTTGCATTGCATCTCCTTTGTTTATCTGGAGTCTTTTCTGATAAGTCACCTTCCATATTTTAGAAACTGCACTGAAAATGTTTTAAGTATATTTTGCAAAGAGATGCCATTCCTTTGTTTTTAACTGCATTCCCTGGATCTGTAGAGACTGAATCTGAAATGTGCAAGAAATACTGGAGAACACAGGCATGTGTTACATATATTACATATGAAAATCAGGCCCTTGCTGTTACTGATGTGGTTCCTATTAATTTATTAGTATGTGTTGGTATCTGTTTATACTGTTAGTGTTTATTGGGATGCAGTTTCCTTTATTCTCCAGCAATTCTTTAAGATACCAACGTATAATCTATGCTGCTTAATAGACTGTACCCCATTCTTCACATGCTCGTCTATGACTGTAATAAAGCTTTGATTTAAAGGTAGAGTGTCAGTCTTGTAGGTTATTCAACTCATGACATAGTTGTTTCAGACTATGCCTTCAGCAACAGTATCAATAGTTCCAAAGACATGAATAAATAGTATTTACAGATCCTAGCATTAGTATTAGTTTACCTAAGAAAGATTAATCATGCATGCATATCAGATATAGAAATCATGAAAGATGTTACCGAAAAGTAAGAAATATATTCAGAATGAAGCAAGATGATAGGTATCCCATTCTTGGAGGTATCCCATTCTTGATTAAGCTGAGTTTTGGGATTTAGAAACTTTCTGAGACATGAAAGCTATGATTTACTAAGTCAAGATATTGTTTGTTCCAGTTTGACTTAATGTGTTGCCTGAACTCACACAATTATGGCTTATTGAATAACTATAGTTCAGATTTGACTTAGTACAATACATGAAGCTAGTCCTTTCTTGTTAGGTTGCAATCATACAGGAATATGTCAGTAAGAGTAAGATTTTTATTGAGGGATCTCCCTAAGCAGATTGGAACCCAATAACTCCCAACCCCTTAGAAATGCATTGAAACAGTCTATGCTTCACAACATGCAAGTTTTTCTTTTAGTCAGATGGATTGAAAGAATGGCATTAGGTGGGAAGATGGGAGGTCCATCCTGCTGTGGAATTCATGAGCTAGATTCCAACAAAATTCAGAAATCAACCCATACATTTTGGTATGTGTTAGCCTAAGCAGAATGTCTGACAATATATTTTCTTTTACATTTCAACAAAGAGGGAGAGAGAAAGAGAGAGGGAGGAAGAGAGAGGGAAGGAGGGAGGGAG
>JANHGD010003522.1:160751-172496 GCA_027560375.1 Imantodes cenchoa | reverse complement strand
CAAGAAGGGACTCAACTCTTTCCTTTTTGGAAAGCTTGCAGGAAGGCAGCGCATGTGCAGTAGAATTTTTTTTTTAAAAATTAAATAATGTTTTTAAAAAGATGGTGGCACCCAGGTACCGGCAACCAACTGGACTGGGATGGGTGACATCACCAGCAGGCCGCTACTGGTGCGGGCACACTGGACCGCACCAGTAGGAACCCACCTCTGAAAAGAACCATTATTTGGCATGCATCTAATATGTTTGATTATGGAATAAGTTCTGGATCTATTTACTTTTCCAGGTACTGAAATGGGTAGAAGAAGCAGTGCAAGCTTCCAAAGTTCATCTATTGTCTACAGACCATTTAACTTCAGGAAGAAGCTTTTGGCAGATCCCTTTTGATCCTAGCCTAAAAGAAGTTACAGTGTCATTGAGTGGTCCTTCTCCAGAAATTGAAATTCATAACCCTTTGGGTAAGATGTTAGTCTATTTCTTTTTATGAGCAAAGCCAGGTATGACTTATTTTCAGTGCCTTTCTGGGTTTGTTATGCAAGCATTACAAGTTGATGGAGTAGATATGATTGGCCTCTACCATTGGATGACTTTAAGTTTTTGAAGCATTTTATGGGATGTGCTATCTTTTTCTTTGTAAATATACATCTCCTACTTTAAAAAAAAGTCCCTGAGATTAAAGCATAAGAACATAAGAACGGTAGGATACTAGAATGGCAAATCCAAAATTCATGAAGACTAGAAAATTAGAAGGGAGATTAACGGTATTCAAAAGTAGAAATGACAGTAAGGTGGGCAAGCATCCTAATGGTTTAAATATGACTTAGTCATGTTTGAGGCATTTTGAGTTTTCTACGATAGCTAACATTGGAATCTCAGAAGAAGATTGGTGACTTGCTATCTCATTTTTTCATCTGAAGATCACAAAATTGATTTTAGTGGTATTTTACTGAGTGCTACTGTCTACCCAATTCATATAAATATTGACCAAGGGAATGATTTTTATATTTCAATTTAGTTCCAGAATTTAGGTTAGCAAGAAAACAACAGCAACAGATTCACTTCTGCCGCAACCCATGAACAAACTAACACCAGTAAAAGTATACCACACTATGTATCCATTGAGTTTTCTTCTCATTGCCCATATAGAGTACACATTTCCTGCATTTGACAATCTGCTGGCAAATAATATCAGCAAATTGCATTACCTATAAATATTTGGATAACTGAGGAATGACTGCTGGTAGACTAAAGGATGAAAAAAAGAGGTTAGCCTTCAGTAAAACACAGACATATCTGAGATCTTCATAGTGGAAGACATAATCCAAAAAGTATCTGCAGTCATTTAGGACCTTACATGTCATCAAGTATATCTCAAAATAGGGAAATAGGTAGTTAATGAAGAAACTGAGAAAAGTAATGATTCAGCAATCAAACATATTGCTCAGTAACAGAGTAGCAGCATTATGCACCAATTGAAGCCTTTGTGAAATCTCCAAGGATAGCCAATGAAGATCATATTAGATATAAAATTACTGAGAAATGGATCACTATCGTAAATCTGGGACAGTTAAGTGAGCGCTACAGAAGGCAAACCAACCAGAGCTGAAAATAGACTTATCGTCCAGTGAGAAATTGGACCTGAACTATCTCCAATTTACAAATTTCCCTTTTCAAAAGATCACAAATCTATCTTACATAGATGGTTTTCCTACAATGATCCCCAGCCCCCAGCCTATTAGGAACCAGACTACACAACTGGAGGTGAATGGTGGTTGAGTGAGCAAAACTGAAAAATTTTTCTTCCTGGTCTGTGGAAAAATTATCTTCCATGAAACTGGTCCTTGGTTCAAAAAATGTTGGGGACTGCTGTTTCCTAATTGCTTTTCCTAGGATTAGCCCATTAATTATACCAATAATTTATCATAATTAAATTTAAATCTGTTGTTTCTGCTTGCAGACTTTAATCCAACCCAGCACTGACTCACTTGATTAAAATACAGACACAGCCATAGACAAATCTCTACAAACCCACTGTTTTCTGAGAACACCCTTATTATAGCAATTTAACTTAATGCAAGTTAAATTCACTCCATATATGAATGAATGCATGATTCAAATGGAATATATATGTTTGTAACAGAACACTGTTTGTGGTAAAGTTGCAGAAAGACAAAATTATTTCCTGTTGCCTAGAACATAGTCCAGATGTGAGAATTACTGAAATAACTAATAAAAATACTCATTCTTTGCCTGCGCTGTAGGTAAACTTGTAAAGAAAGGATCTGGCTTGAATGAATTACTAAATATTGAAAATTCTGCTAAAGTAGTGAACATAAAAGATCCAGTACCAGGAACATGGACTATTCAGGTAAACTTAATGAAATAATGCTGCAGTTTATTTTCCACTACCTGAAGTTTTATAGAACATGTATGTTTTGTTTGTTTGTTTATTTTTTTATTTCCCACCTTTCTTGTTACTGAAGGTAAAGGATTTGTTTGTAGTATTTTCAGGCTTAATGCTAAACATAGATGGTTTTATAGAATTGATATTTGAATCTATCCATTGCTCTGTTGCAAATGGCAGCTATCTTGATAAGTGTCTTCAGTAAACTCCAGTTTTATCTTGATTTTCATGGTCCGATAGGGTTAAAAGCAAGATATCATGACTCTGAAAAGTGGTGGCTACTTCGCAGTTTACTTGCTTTCGGTACGCCAAGGGCATAAACAATAAACTATCAAATTAATTGTCCAATGTATGTGTTTGGCAAGAAGATTAAGATATCCATCTTAAGCAAATGAAGGAATTTTGATTCCATGCTTTTTATATTTCTTCTTGATTCCACGCCTCTTTGGTTTCTTTGGACAAAGTAACACATAGATGTGGTCTGTCACCAACCAATGAAGTGAAATAAATGTCCAAAATATGTGCATTGAATATACCACTAATGTATGTTTTGCAAATGAAATATTCTCAGCTTTGCGCTGCTGTCAGTGCACAGTCTCTTCAGAGGATAATTGTAGTTGGTGTTGAAAATCCAAAAGTGTAGTGCAGGCATGACAAACTTATTCCACACTTCACTACTGTCTTTTCCTGTTAAAATACTTGGCTTCCCAAGCCAATGTTTGTACACTGTAATTATATATAAATGGCAATGTTGCTGAGCTATGCCTCCCCGTCTCTACATGCGTTGCTCTCAAAATGGGAAACACGCCTTTAAAAACATAGTCAATTCCACAGGATAATAAAATGTGTATCTGGAGAATATTGAATGAATTTAAGAAATTTATAAATTGGATTTATCCAATGTAATACAAATACAATTTAAAGAGCAGCTACATTGGTGGTATTCATGTTATCCACTCATTGGAGGACAGGTAAATTTGTTAGTGGACTATTGTTGTTGCTGTTCAGTTGCTAAGTTGTGTTGTACTCTTTGCAACCATATGGACCATATCATGCCAGGGGCCCCTGTCCTCCATTGTCTTTGGAGTTTGCTCAAATTCATGTTCATTCTGCGGACTGATTCACAAATATTACAAAGCCATACTATGGTTTGTTTAGCTTTGGCTTAATCTGTTACATGTATCTGCCCATTATGGCTTTGCATGATCTATTTGCCAGGATTACTAGCCCAAAGATTCTGGCTAGCCTTGATGAACAATTTGCAATTTGCAGTTGCCAGAATGATGTCCCTTCTCAAAACTGGCAGCTGGCTTAGAATTTGAGAATGACAATTTCAAAAATTCCCTTGGCCACAAAGAAACAAGCATTCAATTTCTTTATCCTGAACTGTTTTCATTACTAAATACAACTTTATTTTCCTTTTGGTTTGTTGGTAATTAAATGGCATTTCCTGATTTAAAAAAAGAAAGTTGTTTAAGTACTTTAATCCTGTTATAAATTGCCCGTACATATATTGTGTCAACCTGTAAAAGAGATCAGTTGTTGGCATATTTGCCCAGCTGACACTTAGCAGCTAATTATCACTTGATAGCAGGAGTTATTTTGGCAGTCAAAAAGCAAGAAATCATTTTTGCTAATCCATTGATCTTGACAGGGACTTGCCCTTGCCAAAAAAACCCTTAGTGTGATGATTTTACAGAGGCGAAAGGTTAAGTAACAGAAATAAATAGCAGCCTTTCCAATGAAGACAGACAGATTTGTCTGACTGGATTGTCTAAACATTAATTTTACGGAAAACATCTTTCTTTTAATATTTTTGCAATATAACACTTTTGTTAGACAAAATATATTTGGTAGCTGTGAATCCATGTATACTTTCAAATTTGATATGATTTAATTTTTTCTTCTGCTTGTGATGACTATATAGGGGTTTGTAGGTTCTCCATTCATTTTAGTAATTTTAACTGTATGTTAACTATTTATTTGCTTGCAGTTTCTCTGTTTTTAGCCGTGATTCTTTTCTTTCATTTGAGGCCACTTCTAATCTGTGTTAGTAGCTGGGTCACCATGTGGATTGAAATTTAGATTGCATCAAAATAAAAGAGCACCAAAATAAAATGAATGAAAAGATTTGTTTGTTTGCTTGTCAAACATGTACAAGATAGTATAAACATAACATAAGCAAAGAAGTATAGATAAAAGAGGACAATAGGACAGTGAGACAGGGACGGTAGGCATCAACTATAGAAAAAAAAGTATCTAAACACAATCCAATCCAATCCATATATAGGAGCTCCCCTCCCAATGCTCCCTTAACAGCTAAGTTAACAATTGACCTAAGATTAAATGCGATGTGTTGGCAATGAACAGCTTATAAATAAGTGAATATGGGATGTTCAGGAAAAAGAAAGACCATTGTTTCAGTGGAATTTCCTTATATGCTAGAACTATAAACTAAACTTATGATAAATTTTGCGGAACGCAAACCTTCATACTATAACATTGAAATAACTTCATCAATATTTTTGTAGACATCAAGTAGTGGACGACATTCTATTCGTATCACTGGACTTAGCAATATTGACTTCAGAGCTGGGTTTTCCAGGAAGCCTACGCTAGACTTCAAAATGACTTCTACCAGACCAGTACAAGGTTAGTTGCTATTTTTAGCTTGCATTTGAGTGGTATTTATCTTACAGAACTGTTGCTTATTACTGAAAGGCTTAATTTCCTTATTCAGTAGAGCATACAAATAGATATGCTGATAAATGTTTTGTTTTATTTTCTGCAATGAAATAGGTTCAATTTTGACTTGATCTCGTAAATGGCTGTACATTATTTTTCTGCTTTAAAATGTCTGTGACTGTTACCTATTTCCTTTTGTTGTAACTAATGGTTAATAGTTATAATAATGCTTATTAGAAGTCAGTCCAACTGAATATTGTGGCTTTAGAATTCAAATGTTGACTTCAGTATTTCTGTTTCAAAACCTTGAAGTTATACTGAATTGTATTCTTCTGGTAATGGAATGATATTTCCCAATATGGTTTAATGCTATAAAAATTACCAAACAAATGGAAAATTAGATTATTTTTTTAATAATAAATGAATGCAAAATAAAGGATAGCCAGAAATGATAGATAGATAGATAGATAGATAGATAGATAGATAGATAGATAGATAGACAGACAGACAGACAGACAGACAGACAGACAGACAGACAGACTCCCTCAACTATAGGAATGAAGGTTAAGGTATTTCGTGAAATATAAAAGTAAAGTCTTGTTTGAATTAAGGTCAACTTTTGTTGACTGCATGGACACATTTCATCCCAAATCAAGAGAGCTATGTTTTATCATGTGGCTGTCTTTGTATTTGGCCAACTTCCAGTGCTGAAAGTCAATGTTTTGGTGTTGGGGGAATAAGAACTTTAAAAGGATGGGCTTGTAATGCAAAGTGGACAGAATTGTTACATGCAGCTTGATGGGCTTGTACTTACCTATTGAAATTTTAGAAGGGTGGTTAAGAATATTCTTTCTTTTGTTTAATTGTGTTTAAGTTTATTTTGTTTTTTGTGTCATTCCTGTCTCAAAAAAACCAGATTATATTGCTGTTGATTTTTAGTAGATCTACCACTAACATTCAGCAATATAGTCAGAATGGATTTTGTTAGGTAAAATAGATTTCTAGAACAGAGGTTCCAGATTTTAGAGCAACTAAAATATACCGAGTTCTTCCAGGGACAAAACAGTAGATTATGCTGCTTAAGAAAAATGAAAAAGGAATGATTGATGAAATTTTTAATTTGCATTTGGTCCACAGGGATACCTACCTACATTCTGCTCAATACTACAGGAATCCATCTTCCAGCTAGAGTAGATCGTTTAGAACTGCTAAGCATTGCTGGAGACACCCTGAAGACTGTTCCTCTAAAACCCTTTCCTGAAATAAATCCTTATGGAATCTGGAATATCTCTGAATTTATTCCACCAAATGAAGCCTTTTTCCTTAAAATAACTGGCTACGACAAAGAAGATTACCTCTTTCAGAGAGTTTCAAGTGTTTCATTTTCTAATATTATTCCTGGTAACTATTTTATGATTTAGTTACATTTGCATTTATCTTAATCTTTAGCTTTATAGGAAGATAGATATATGATAGATAGATAGATAGATAGATAGATAGATAGATAGATAGATAGATAGATAGATACATACATACATACATACATACATACATACATACATGATGGATGTTAGATAGAGAGATTGATAGATGGTAGATAGATGATAGATATAGATGATAAATAATGATAAATAGATTGATAGATGGTAGATGATAATGATAGTTAGATGATAGATGATAAAAAGGCAGAAAGGCAGACAGAAATATAGATATAGACTATGTATGCATATGTATATTACATACATTTACAAGGTAAGCCTTTATAAAAATAACCACTTTGACATTTTTTTCACTAGATGCTCCAAAAGTCAGCATGCCCAAGAAAACCCCAGGATATTATTTGCAGCCAAGTCATATTTCTTGTCACATAGCCAGCCTCATACCTTTTACTGTTCACTTTAGAAGAAATGGAATTAAACTGGGAATGGATCAGTTTTCCAAGTAAGTAATTTTTCCTAATTTTTTCCTAATTGAAGAGGTAATAGAAGATACAGTTGCCTTTATTATGCAAGGGTAAAATTATGGTGAAACTTTGGTGCTCTTATTGTGACGAATAGCTGGACTAGAAATAATGTGAAATGAAGAGCATGCAGGAAGAAAATATGTTTTTAGGGCAATAGAGAATTTTAAGGCATTAGAAAATGAGAATTACTCATTCTCAGAGTAATATAGTAAAGATATATTGAATAAATAATTTTGACACATATTATTAGCCTAATTAATACAGTAAGATTGATATAGGAAGCAAAATATGTAAACATGATTTAAACTCATAAATTCTTATATATAAAGAATACATATACATATACTTTATATGTAAAGCCAATTTAGAGGGGCTTTTTCAGTGTTTTATGTACTTCTGAGAATTTTGTAGAATTTTATAGTATACCACTTTGCTGAAAATAATCAGAGTAGGAATGTTGAAATTAATGTTATCATTTTCATATTAGCTTTTGGAAAAACTAAAGTTTTTCAGAAGGATTATTGAAGGCTATTTTTGAAAAAGAATAAGGTTGGATTAGCTTCGTTTGCAGCCTACGGCTGGCCGAAATCATTCTGATTATCAGGTAGACTAGTAAAAGCCCTACTATCCATCATATCAAAAGAAAGATATAAAATAATGGTCTGTGTGCTTTGGTTCAGGATGAATAAAATCCTAGAGCCAACGCTTCCTTTTTGACATAGTAAAAATTAAATATTGACAAATTATTCAGTTTGCTTTCCACTCACAACATCTGAATTCTGCTCTCTGGGATAGCCATCAGACTCTGCTAATAATGGGATGACCTGAAATGATCATTAACCATTATTTCCTCTCTCTCCTTAGAATATAACAGCTTGGAAGTTAGGTTTTGTACTGGAATGCACACAGATTGTGTGGATAGTTTATAACAGTTCTCAGAATCTTGTTCTCTATCCTCTGTTCACAGGGTACTCCCAAAATAAGTATGGAAAAGATTTCTTAGGTATTTTGAAAACAGTGATCTAATTATATTATGTTCCAATCTGGACTAAGTCAATCATACTTAATGGGATTAAGTCACAACTAATTTAACCCATCGATTTCAGTCTGGATTCAGTTTACATTTTTTGTAGGCATTATATGTTCCAAAACAATAGCAATAATTATTCTTTAAGACCCTTTGTCTAAGCAAAGAACATTTTAACTGCATTTCATAATGCTAAAACATAAAAAAGGAAGCAGAAACAGTTTGAGGGATTTCCCGTGTACTTCCAAAATAAGCAATAGTGTGATTAATTTCCATTATGGTTATTTGTTTCATTAATCAATTAACAATATGGCTATTCTAATCCAATTATATAAATTGCTGCCAATTTATTACACAATCTTTTTATGAAACTGCATTAAGTCATTCTAGAGACATACTTCCTTGGGTGTGTAATTATGCTTTTAAACTCCAGTGATTCAATTGCTTGGTTTTTTTTTCTTTTGATTATTTTTATGTCTTGTTAAATGTTGATTACATTAAATAATAAAATAGCCCAACTGAGAGTAAAGTCTGAAGAAATGAGATTTGCATGGTTGTTCTGTTTTTGCCCCAAAGTCTGTACTTTTCTATGAATTAAAATATTAATTTTAGTTAATTGAATACACGTTAAATTAAAAAAGTATTTAAATTTTCTGAATAAATCAATGAGTAATTTTTAAAACAGTTCAAGTTCTATATTATGTCAGTTTTTCTTGATTAAATGAATTCAGAGATAATATTTTTATAGTCTGATCATAATAGTTTCTTTACAAAATTATTTTTATTATTTTCAGTGATTCAGGCCCAATCATAGAATATTATATAGCAGGGATGTCAAACTGGCTGGCCTTGGGCTGGATGCATCATGTGCAGGCCATGCCCAGCTCAGCCCAGCTCTGCAAATGGAAACAACATCTCAAAATGTCACATGACTGCAATGTGACACAGCGAGTTTGACACCCATGTTATATAGAACAGTCTTTTCCAATCTTGTACCTTCCAGATACACTGGATTTCAGTTCTCCAACTGCCATGACATTTTGGATGATGAGAATTGAAGTTAAATATATCTGGCAAATATCAAATTGGAGAAAAAATTGGTGTGAGATCTGGAAAACACTTCATCAGATTTATTCCTTGAGTCTACAAATCAGGAAAGGACCAGTTGCTTGATTTTTTTTAAAAGCAACACTTCTGATATATTGATATATTCAACATTTATGAGGAATGCATTTTGAAGCAGTTTTTTTAAGCATCTATCAAGCATCTATCAAGCTATTGTTTCCCTAATTTTTGGGAAACATTTTCATGTGGGAAAGATTGTACAATTCATTAAAATAATAATTAGAGCATGTACTGTATGCTTTTAAAAGCACAAAGCTACATTGTATTTGTAATGTTCTGTGTTTTCAATGACATAACCCTGCTGTGTTGCAATTTGTTTTTAATCTTTAATTGTAACCTTTTTTATTTGCACAATTTAGGACTGGTCAGACCACTAGAGCTAGTTTAAGTGTGAAAGAAGATAGGGCTAAGGAATATATGAAATTGCTGGGGTAGTCCAAGCTACATAGAAATAGTAGAAACTCCTAAATTTGGTTGAACAACAAGTGTCTTGCACTCAATCTTCTTCTTCTGTTCCAGTTCCAGTTTCCTGTTTTTGGTATGAATTATGGAGATGGTAGGGAAGCAATGCAGATTTTGCACATGGGATTCTATAGCCAAGATTATAGAAATTTTCCGTATTTCTGAATATTTTCTTGCTGTTATTGTGTTGCAGAGAATCTACTATTGTAAATTGGGAGATTGCCAAAGTAGATTTATAAAGAAGTCAGTGAGGGATGAGATATTACATAGAGGGCGAGATGACCCACTAGAATGTATGGGCAGACAATTGATAGTTTTGAAGCAAGTACCTAGAAGAGTTCGAGAAATGAGAAGGCCCTATCAAATTATGACATCAAAACTTAACAAAAAACCATTAATTTTAGATGGATGATACCTGAGGGTATCACGGTGACATGGCTGGACAAAAGATACAAACTAAATACAATAGAACAGGTAGAAGAATTTTATGTACAGAATTTTGGTAGTGAAGAAAGGACAGAGGAGAGAGAAACAAGAAAACCAAGGGAAGACATAATGGAATTACAACAGGTAGAAAAAAGAAACCACAGACGGTAATTAATGATACTAGGGAAGAGGAGAGAGATAAGAGAGACAATGATGATGGAAACAGACTTAAGGAATATTAAGGGTATAGATCAGAAAGGGTTACAAGATCTAAATACAAATATAAACAGAAAGGATGGAATAGAATTAATGTCGCTTAATGTAAATGGTTTAAATGCTCCACGGAAAAGGAAACGATACTTTCAAAAGATGTATAGAATGGACTTAGATATTATAATATTACAAGAAACGCATATTAAAAAACAACACAAATATTTGTTAAATAATACAAAATTAGGAAATGAATTCATATCATCCGCAAATAATAAAAAAGGAGGCGTCGCAATATATGTGAATAAAAAAATTAAAGCTAAACAAATTTATGAGGATAAGGATGGCAGGATAGCCATAATAGAAATAACTTTGAACAAAGCAAAAATTGTAATTGTGGGACTATATGCTCCCAATGAGAAACATTTTTTTTAAATCAACAATTATATAAAATTATAGATGATTTGGATTATGAAAAAATTGGGATAATTGGGGACTTTAATGCCATTATGGATAGAAAATTGGATTATAAATGTATTGAAATAAGAAAGGGAAACAGGAAAACATTACCAAATTCATTCATAAAAATGGTGGAAAAGATGAATTTGAAAGATATTTGGCATGACCGCAATGAAAAAAGGGAACAATATACATTCTATTCGAACCGTTACATGTCATGGTCTAGAATTGACATGGCGTGGTATACCCCTGAACTAAATTTAGAAGTAGAAGAAGTTATAGTAGATGTTAATGCATGGGCTGACCACAACCCCATAAGAATGAGACTTAAAGAACAAAAGAAAGGCAGAAGATGGACATTTCAGAGGGCGATTTTAAATAAAAAAGAATTTAAATTAAAAATGAAATCAGAACTAGATATGTATTTTAACACCAATACGAAGGAAGACACTAATTACCAAAACTGGTGGGACACGGCTAAGGTGTATATGAGGGGGGTCCCAATTGCGTATATGGCCAGGGAAAATAAGATCAAAACACAGCAACAAAAGAAATTAGAAGAAGACCTAAGAGAAGCCGAAGAAAATTTACAAAAAGAACCACAAAGACAAGACCTAAAACAACAACTGAATCTTATTAAACATAAATTAAACAATATCGGTAAGGCAGAATTGGCACAACATATAAAACGGAGTAAACAGGACTTCCGGTGACGATGTGGAGCGGAGTAGCTGCAAGGGGACGACCGTCCTCAAAGGCTGCTTTCTTTCTTTTATTTCTGGGACCTTTCGGGGCACAGCTCGCTTGAGGGGCGATGTGGGGGAAGAGAGGAACTTCCAGGCACCAACGTGGTGAAGGCGTTTGCCCGTTGAGTGCAGGATTCTCTCACTACCAGGAGTAAAAGCGCCTGACATAGCTCGAAAGGGCATGGCGGGCCTGAAGCTCCATTAGATCACACAAGCAAGGAAGCAAACAAGAAAGCCAAT